>JAGFPH010006317.1:55020-81152 GCA_018207615.1 Philaenus spumarius
GAAGTACAAGAATAATCACATTCCTTACATTTAAAAGGTTTCTCTCCGGCATGCCTCATTTCGTGAATCTTAAGGTTGTTTGATGTAATACAAGAATAATCACATTCCTCACATTTAAAAGGTTTCTCTCCACTATGCCTCATTTTGTGTCTCTTAAATAGGCTTGGAGTAGCACAAGAATAATCACATTCAATGCACTTATATTTGTGAACTACCACTCTAGTAGTAGTTGGTTGTGAAGAAGTCTTAACAAATACTGAATGTTGTCCCATTGGATACATGTTGGAGTATGGAGAAGAGGTTCTCTGGAACTCATTGCCTTCAGAATGTGGAACTTTATGTCTGACTTTATCCATATCTGAAAATGTAATTTTATTACTATTAATGTAATCAAATTTTAAATTGGATGTATCATAAAACTTTACTATTGGAATAAATTGGTTGTGCAAATAATTTTGGACCAATAAATAAATTATGTATAATCAATTGTTTTATAAACAAATAAAATACATCATAACATTACTTGTCTCAAAAAAAGGATGCAGACAATCATTACTCAATAATATAATTCAAGTAAAAATCTAAAACCTGTGCCTCCTACATTGGTTATGCTTTGCGTTTATCCAGGAAAACTCAACTAAAAATGTGGTAGTATCGAAGCAGATCTAGTTGTTAATTCTACAAAATATCACCAAAATGAACTGACTCAAAATTACTTAACCTACTCTCAAAATTAAAACCATATAACTTCTAAAATGATGCGGTACTAACGGACAGACTGCCGGATGACAAAACGGACAGTTCGAACAACCTATGCCTTCCCTTCCGTTTTTATAAGCAAACAGAATCGTACGCAATGGAAGGAAAAAACGGATGGTGTACATCTACACTAAGAAGTAAAGTTAGTGATTTTTTCTGACAAAGAGCACAGAATCTACTTTAGGAAGCAATGTTCCTCCATCACCGCATGAACATAACATCATTTGGTGTTGATGAAGCGTGTTGTTCGATGTAGCGTAAGGCGAGGTCAATAGCATTTGCCGTGTCAAGATCGTATGCCTTAACAAGCCAATATGTTAAAATTATTCGTGAAATCCGCCTATTCCGAATTCTTGCTAAACCGAACAGTTTTCGGTCCAAATTAGTTTGGAATAGCAAGACTACTGTATATTTCTACCATGATCGTTGGATATGAAAATTGCTTACATCGTAGATTGATATTAAGGTTTTAATTTGCTAAATGCCTACCAAGTAAGTAAATCAACCACTATCACACTACACCTATACTTGCGGCCATGGAATTAGGCGGGTGAGAGAAATCGCTGTGTTGTCTGATATGGATCTAGTCAACGGAAGGAAGGTCGAGATTGGACTACCTCCATGCACTGTTGCCAAGTTCAAGCTCCTAAAAAATCCAGTTAGAGAAATAAATATGCTGAATATTAATTAATCATGATTTTTCTTTAAATGCTGTCAGGGTTGTTGGTAAATACCAGCAACCGATAAAACTTATAAAAAATAATAAAATAATAATTATTAAGAAATAAATTTACAAAAAAACACAAATTAAATTAGAAGGCAATTCATCGTACAGCGGAAGCAAGAAACGGATGTCCAGTACTAGGTTATTAACTCAAGACAGCATACGGCAGCATTTCCACGCACGTAGGCCAAATCTGTAAGAGCATAAAATAATGTCAAATGTACCCAAATCGTTAACCAATCATGAGGAACCAATATTCAAACGGACCAACCAGGGTGAGGCAATTAGAGACGACAAAAAAGAAGTGGAAAAGCAACACGTAAAAAAGAGGGTCTATCACACAATATCCATCAAGAAGTAAACATCAAGTAATCCACATTCAGTATAAATCACTTAAACAAGTCTAATACAAAAATATCCATCAAGAAGTGAACATCTAGTGATCTACATTCTGTAGTAATCAATTTAACAAAGATCATTCCTGAAAGGTATCCAAAACGTGAAAGTGTCGTGCGGTATATCAGTGTGTGATAAAAGCGCAGCGACCAAATTTTAATAAAATATCAGAATTAATTTAATTAAGTGAGTGTGAGAGAAAGGAGAGGAGAAATGGTCAAACAAATGTAAGTAGTTTTAATTTTTTTTATTGTAAGACAGATCTCGGGGAGTAAGGATATTTAAATTGAAACACAAAACATTTATCAACACTTTAATCTTAGACCTACAGTAGCTTATGTATGATGCATTTAGTTTTATTGGGTTTGAATCTTTAGGGTTAGCTGCTAGACCTAGAGTCGTTAAGCAATTGGGGACGGTTCACAATTTAACAGAAATATTTCAACCATATTTATTTTATTGACACGTAATTACACTATAAATGATTTGTTTAGGTAGCCTGGAGGGTCTATTTTATGTTTTATATGGAAAATTGATGTATTAGATAAATTCACTCTTTTGTTATAAATTGATTTGTTTAGTTAGCCTGGAGGACCTATTTTATTGTTTAAATAATGTCTATGATTGTTCTGATTTAAATAAAAACCCCGAACCACAAAACAAGGAACAAAAACAATAGCTAAACAACTAAATTGTAAGTTATGTTTCATATGTTACCCTTATGTACATTTCGATGACATGGTCATCATCGAAATGTACATAAGGGTAACATATTAAACATAACGTACAATTTAGTTGTTTAGTTATTGTTTTTGTTCCTTGTTTTGTGGTTCGGGGTTTTTATTTAAATCAGTGTAATGTTGTCGCCACAGTGCTCTTTTATTTGTTTAATCTATGATTGTTATTTGTAATGGGATTTTAATTGTTGTATAATCTGAATTATTGAAAGAAGTGAGTTGGTGACAATTTGTTCACTAATTAATAGATTCACTTGTAGTTACAATACTTGAAGAATTTTTATTAAAATATTTAGATTTTCTAAACTCAAACGTCTCTGTAATTATTTATGAATAATACTTTGGAGTACCTCTATAGCCTAGCGATAATTTGATTCCTGACGGGAATCTGATGGACCCCTAGACTGTTGAAGAACTATTGAAAACGTAAAGTAACATCTCAGTATAAAATATAGATAACGTTTAAAATAAGAAAATGTTACACAGTTAAAATTTGACCTTACATAAAGAAATAATCTTACAATACGTTTTCCTGTAACTTTTTCGTTACTGTACCGTATGCAAACAGAATCGCTTGTAAATATTGTAAATTATATGTAAATATAGAATACTGTAAATACATTGTAAATATAGGATAATTATGGGACGTAAAGTTGTTCGTGTCCGTAGTGTCCTACAATCAACACGTGTTTCCCGGATGGTGCTAAATGAACAACAAAATATTAATAATGACTTAAAAATACTTTCTTACAAAAATCTAATTATTAATAACTTATCTATTATTTAAATGTACCCTACGTTTCTTATTCCCCCATGGTATGAGGTAGTTCGCTTTAGGTATTAATTAAAAAGCGTTGTTGGAATTGTATTACGATAAGAAAAAAATTAGCGGAATTATGGCTTAACCAAAAACAATCATGGTATTATCATCATATAATTTGTAAAATAAATGCAAATGTTCTCTATAAACATTAAAATTATTTATTTTTACTCTTGATTGTAAAATAGCAACTTGCAACATTGCACAAGGCTACAAGCTACGGTTCTCGGCGAGCGCCTGCATGACTTTGTTCTTGATTCATACAGTTATGCATTTTACAACTAAACTACAAATCTCATACAAAAAGTTTTAAACAAAAAATTTTATTCATATGATTGTCTAAAACTTTGCCGCAGACAAAATCTTGCTGGCAAAAAAAAAAAAAAAAAAAAAAATCCTTGCTTGGTGAACAATTCAATACACGGCGGTTTTGAATTAAATTAACATTTATAGGTTTTTGTTCTTTCGTTAATTATTTGCTGCCGTTTGAAAATTAAAAAAATCATACAATTGGAATCAGTAGCATTTTCTGAAGGCAGTGGTATAATGTTATTTCACAATGCTCTGTAGACAGATTCACAAGCACGAGAGCAAGGACACTACCTTGCGCTTCAAAACCTTTACATGACAGGTGTAAGTTGTAGAAATAATTACAGCACGAATTGGCAACACCGATATTTCTCTCACCCGCATCATTTCATGGCCGCGAGTTTAGTAAATAACTCGTTAGAATATTAGGAGATACCACTATTCATTTTCGTGGATATTGATAACAAATCATACAATACTATTCTGGGCCTAAAATTAGTTTCTAACAATGGATTGATCATGTTTTTTTAAATTTTTAGTTCGGACACTAGCCATCATCTGCGTATAAAGAAAATATAACACTACGTTTCCAGAGAATAAATCAACCCTCATTATCAAGTGAAAAACTAAAACCAACACATATATAAACTAAAAATACATATACCGAAAGGTCTGGGCCTATCTTAGACATTTAACGTGAAAATAAAATTTAAGTTAAAAATAAGAAGAAATTCAGGACTAGAATACCAGAGATATAAAGAAAACTTAATAACTAAATACAAACAAAAAGACAAACACTGACACCAGAGACAAACGCACACAAAGAATGGCAGATGACCAAGACAACAAGGCTGCCTTTTCAGAAAAATAATGGGACTGCTTTTCTTGAAACAGGTGAAACAAATTTGGTACACACGTTGGTTGTCTATGTCGCTCGGACGAGTTCGTTCGATAAAAATCCAACAACCAGAAGTACGTTTTTTGACCAGCAGTAATATTTTTTGAAATTTTTTGTACGAGAATGAAACTTTTTTAGAGTGTTACCTAAATAATTAAATGTAGGATTTTATTCTGCAGATTTTATTCTTTTACACGACCTTATAGCTCGCTAGGTTTGGTTCAAAATCGATCAAAACGTAAAATACCATAAAGTACCCGGTTCAAATCCACGCGGTGGATTTTACTGTGGGCGCATTTTATAATTCGTGGCCAATGGCTGAGTTTGTACACTGCGAGCAAACCAAAGCTTATATAACATGAGGCCGCAAGGTAGAGGTGCAAATTCGCTTTTGCAGCGAGTGGAACGAAGGAGCGCGTGAGTCAAAGCTGGAGGCTTGGGTGCAAACAAATTCTACTAATATATTTCGTACACACAGGCATCTGTTAAGGGCCGTCGTGAGTAGAACAATTTCCCAAATAGTTGGTTGAAACCCTAAAACATATAAACTTAATTTTGGAAATTTGCTCAATTCACGTCAGTGGTTCAGCTACGTGGTCGAATTATTTATTTTTAGTCCTTGTTTAACTATTGACAACCACAATGGCCTTATTTCTGCACTAGTTAGACTGATCGGGTTGTCCACTAATTATATATATTGGCTTCAGTTATTTTTTGTTTTTACCAGTTTTCCCCCGATGTATTAGCCCTTCCCGCGCATTACACGAATATAACCTCCAAGTTTGGCTTTGACCAAAACTCTGTGGACAAATATACTCGCTTTTAAACTTTGAGTGTATTGTCAGGACTAAGTAGTTTTCAGTTTTGCCTTTTGAGTGCAGCAGTTATTGGGTAACATATTTCTTGGTTAAAAACATAATGGAGGTCGACTCCGCCCTCCGACTGTTGTGGGAGAAGCAAATAAGTTGGCGCGTTACACCTCTCATGCTCTGATCGGAGCAACGCTAACGCTGTAGACAAACTAACTCGCAAGTCAGTTCACTTGCAGACTCCGTACTGCATTCGTTGTTTTATTGTTTTTCTTTTATTGTGTTCTTATAAGTTGTGAGTATTGTTTGTGTTAGTACGTAGGTTTTTGTGAAAAAATATTTTTATTCATGTAATCTACTGGAAAAATTTTTGTAGTGTTTTTTTTTTTACTTATTTTGCTGTCAAATAAACCAATTTTGATTAAAAAAACTATTTTTTCCTCCCATGTCTCATTTTTGGTATAAGAAAATAAAAAAAAAAATTAGCGTTGACTTATGAGAACTTAATTTTTTGGGGGTATGTAGCGTTACAGTGTGAGCGGTCCGAAATTTCCGTAGCGCAGGAAGGGTTAATTTCACCCCTTCAAAATTATACTTATACTACAGTAGAGTCAATTCGAGGTTCCGTGTAATTCGAGCCACAAATAGCATTGAATGTGACCATGCATTGTGACACATTCTTGCTGCTTGAAGGATACCGATCTTTAAATCTTTGTTTTCCAATGAATCTGTCAAGACGGTTTGTACAATAAGTCGCCGGTATAAATGCTTAACATTTTTATAATGCCCTGATCCATTGGCTATACAACTAAAGTCATGTTCGGGGGGGGGGGGGGGGGGGAAATAACTGTAACGTTGTTTATATAAATGGGATAGAGTTATGCGCAGTACAAGTGTCAATAAACAATATGATTGTTCTGTTCTGTTTACAAAAGGTTTTGTCGAGAATTAACAACAGACAGAGATTGGGCAGAGCATCAATGACAAACTACAGTATCGGTACCTATAGAGAATTCTCGGAAGGCAAAATTCTTGGAAACCGGTACCGCATCTAGAATTACAATACGTGTACAAACAATTAAGTCCTGCCCCTTATGTCCAGCCCCCTTTCCACCAGACAGTGACCTATTTATCCAGCGATCCCTTTCAAGACACAAGATGTTATTTTTAGTGTTGAAAAAAAACTTCCAATTAAAGAAGTTGACTTCGAATTATCACTAATTTTTTATGGATAATCAATACATTGATATCATATAAAGTTCAAGGGACCGAACCGAAACTTCGAATTAATGTTAATTTAGAATTAAAGACGTACGAATTATCCAAGTTCTACTGTATATACAAAAATAACATTGAAAAATACTTTTACTAGCACTGTCGTATCCCCCTGGCGTGACATCGCAGCTCGTAAATGTTGCTGTGTAGTTAAACAGAAAACTATTTATGATTTCTTAATAAGTAAGTTTTTATTTTTTACTGTGTATAAAATTACTTTTTTACCTCAGTGTTCATTTTTTTTTTTGGAGATACGAGGACTACAAATAGTAGTTTTATCTTAACCTCTACATATTCAGTGTAATTCGAATTTTCACAATCCGAGGTACTCTCGGTCCCATTCAACTCGAAATATCGGGACTCTACTGAAATTCTATCACAGTGTAGTGAAGAGAGGAGAGGTCAAAGCCATACTGTTAGAATGATCATATCATAGTTAGAAAGTATAAAAACAAGTCTATTTGAGAGGGGAGTTTTTAACTAGGTAGAGATTGGATGCCCCCAAGGACCCAGAGGGCATTACATGTACTCTTGTGTATACAAGTTTAAAAAAAGTAGGTAAACGTTCTCTGAAATGGCAGACGGGATTAAAAGCCTAAATTTCAGCCAGTAAATATAAAACTAAAATTATAAAACAAATAGAAATATACACAATAGAGGTTTGTGGCAGAAAATTTTCTACAGTGTTGAAGAAAGGGATGGATAGGAGTGTTTTATATCAGAATTGCAGAAAAATTATAATAAAGATTTGTTTGATCTACTTTAAATTGCATCAGTGTCCTATTAAAAATAGAAAAAATAATACTAATAATAATAATTCAAGAGAATTTTCGTCTATTTTGTACGGTTTGATTTAGTCTAGAGAATAATTATCACTAAAATGATGCACTAAGATGATGGTTGAAAATTAGGATCATAAGCTTTTATACAAAAATAACAGATAGCATTACTAGTATTAATTTATAGCGTTTACTTTAGAACTAAATCCAGCTTCTTTAAAAAAATAACAGATAGCATTTCTCATATTAATTTAGTTCATGTACAAACTTATAATATATCAAAGCCCACTAAAGAATACCGTTGCGAGGCAGCCAATAGGATGGGCGCGCAGCGTTGCCATATCTACTAGCCTCGAACACTCCTGGTATTTACCGCTCGAGGCTTGATCGAACAGTTTAGAGAATTATAAATGCGTTGAGTCAACCGCAGTCAGTTAGCAGCGTGGGAAGAAAGTGACAACGTCGCACTACGGCGATTGGAGCGTTCAAGGTCTCGATGTACACAAGCCCGTCCCTCAACGGTATTCTTTAGTGGGCTTTGATATAGTACTTTTAACAGAAAATACAAAACGTACCCGAATGTGAGTAGTCCGTTACAGAGGTTTAGTAACAAATGTCCCCGTAAGTTCATAGTACTCAAAAGGTTAAGAACAGAATGTTGTCTCAAAAGTTTGTAAGACAAATATCTTTAATTTTTTTGTTTCATTTTCTGAAACTTTAAATTTTCCGAAGCTATAAATAATATGATATATATTATCTTTCTGATATATATTTGTATTTTCCATATGAGTAAATGGGACCCAAGTAGTAGGCCTTTGAACAGTTGATTTTGATTCTATTTGATTACGTTACTTGGTACTTTTCTATTCTTCTGTGCTGCGGTCCTAACCTAGAGCGAAAGAGAGGGGGTGGGTTGATATAGAATGATTAGACTTTCTCCTTGCATTGGCATTCAAAGGACATACACCTAATTGGGGCAACTGTTTGCCTTGTTGTTTTTGTAATGACTAGTTTTGCCAAGATGGCTAACATGCCGTGTACAGTCACAAAGTTTTATTTTACGTTATTATTTTTTGTTTAGTTCAAGTGCACTGTTTTCTTTTCTTCTCATTCTTTCAAAAACAAAGATTTGTCCAAGTTTGGATAACCCCGTAGACTGGGGGTTCAGCAGTTCCGCTTTACGACAGTTCACCAAATGAGCTACACTTATAATTGACCGAGTGAAGCGAGGTCTCCGTTTTAACTCGACCGTTCGGGATTTCGTCTGTATGTCTGTCTCACAATTACGGCCAAACGCCTTGACCGATTTTGATGATTTTTTGCATGAATGTTCCTTATTCCTAGGCCGGACCATGTATAAATACGGTTTTTTCCATTTTTCATTTTTAACCCCTTAAATAAAATAAAAATTGCGGCCGGACCGTTTCTCTCAGTGTAAGCTTTTTTCCAAAGCCAGTTTGTAGCTTAACAGGAAGTTGAATTTAAAAACTAATAACACTTTGCAGTTAGCAAATTTGATTTTCAACAAAATTGTATTCTTGATTATTTTCCATATCTCTAACGGTAAGCTCACAAAATGGCCGTAAACTTCAAATTTGTTAAAAATCGTCCTAGTTTTTGTATTTCAACCATGTTTTTATAATGTTTTTCTAATCCAATTCAAAAGTGTTAAATAGCTTTTTTGTAGATAAAGGTTCAAAGAATTCATAAATGCCAGTAAAAAAAATGATTGAAGTACAAAGTTATTAGCTCAAGAAACAAGTATGTTCAGTAACGAAAGGAAAAAGTTCAACTTTAGGCCTACATAAAAAGTAGTAAAAATTATTGTAATTATTTTCATAAATGTAAAAATAAAAAATAAATGTAATTTAGTTCTAAATAGAATTGTATAAAAATATTTATCAATTTCAAATTTCTTATTTTGAAAACACCAGTTTTTATGTTCCTACTACAAGACTCCTAACAAAACTAGGCCTGTTTTGAATAGTAATTTAGGAATATATCCTTTGCCAAAAGATGACATATAATAATAAGAAAGTGTGGAGAATAAATCAAAGAATTATACTGTATACTTGTAAATTATCATTGTAAATTTCATAAAAGTTTTGATTTAGCTTTACTTGAATTACAAAATGAGATGAAACAAATGAAACCTCTCGGCGATAAACAACATAAAAAAATTACCGTTGGGAAGTGTTGGTACATGGGTTGAGATCACTATCACGACATTTTAACATCGTTTGTTTTCATCAATTTTAATATTGGAAAATGATATGGAAGTTATGGAACTGTAAATACATTGTTAAGTTTTATTTATTTAAGTATGTAAATATTTAATTCTATGTTGTCCCTCTATAACGCGATATTTTTAGCTATATAATGCATTATTAACCTAAATAAAACACAATGCCCCTAAAAGAAAATCTTTAGCAGCTAAAGCTCAAGAAAAGAAAAAACGAGAACTAGATATCAAGGAATCGCGGAAATTGAAAAATAATGTTTCACTGGCTAAACCTTGTGCTTACTTCCTTACTGGCACACTATTTTTAAACTGAGCTTAAAACCACATTTGTTATTTCAACGAGTGAGGTCTACTGTTCCCAGAACTACTAGTTTTCAAACTTGCATAGACCACACTTCAAGGTGGCTGTCTGTTGGCCTACCTTAGAACTACAAGTATAAAACTTCTTTTAAATTTGAAAATTCGTGTGTTGAGGAGTGGCTCTAATCCAGCACCAGCTGTATGGACTTATGGGGGCATTAGTTTTGAAACTATGGTTTGAGATTTTGGACATATGAAAGAAAACGGAAAATAGTTTTTGGTATTGTTAATTTATTTAAGGTATTTCAATACCATGTAAGGTACAGACATGTTTACTAAGGACATCCTCACAATGAAGGCTAATTGAAGTCCTGCAATCCTTGCTAAAAATGTGTTAGTATGCTTTAAAAAGTTCACTCGTCTAAACTATAAATAAATGCAATGTCTCATTACTTCCCACATAATTTAAAATTAATTATAATTTGAACTAAGAAAAAACTAGTTACAATTATCAATTAATCACTCTGGTCACTGTCCCAAGCAGGCATTCTAAATGTTCAAGAGGTAATAATATATTGAAAACAAAATTATATTTTAGTAAATATGTTATTGAATCAAGTAGAAAAATAGTCAAGTTTTTTAGAATTATATTTAAAAAAAATATTATTTTATAAGAAATCAATGTATTTTTATACTTAAACCATGTCCTTTGAATTCACCATGCAAGAGTAAGAGTTTTTAAATTTCTCGGTCATTAAGTCACATGGTCACTGAAGTTGAACACTTTCTGTAGTTGGATTCCATTTTTACAAAGTATGGTTGTGTGTGAAACCTCATAGTAACTTAATGAGCCATCACTCTTATCATTAGTTTTATTTTATAATTTTAATAACAATTATTGAGTTTACAGTAAACGGAGGATCACAAAACCTAACCTAGCTGCCATTGGCTGTCCACGAGGTTGAATAAGGGCAATATAATTTTAAACATCACTTTGACCTGGTTTATAGGTCACTGTGACCAAACTGTCTAATAAAATGATGCATGCACAGTTTACACTCAATTTAGAAGCAATTAAATGTTATAAATTTATAATATACTAGCTGGCCCAATCCGGCTTTGCACGGATAGACAAATCAAAGTTAAATGTATATTAACAAAAAATTTATTATATCAATAAATATATTACAATATGTATTTCTTATGGGGATTTTTAGTAACTTTGACCTCCCAAACCTCCCCTAAATTTCGTTTTTTAAAAACTCTTTCTTAGCGAGTACCTAGGGCCCTAGAGGAAGCTACATAATATATTTCATTCCAATCCGTTCGGTTTTTCTTTTTAGTAACTATGACCCCCCAAACCTCCCCTAAATTTCGAATTTTTTAAAAAACTTTCTTAGGGAGCACCATGGCCCTAGGGGAAGCTACATACCAAATTTCATTCCAATCCGTTCGATGGTTTTAGAGAAATCGTGATTTTGTAACTTTGAACCCCCCCTAAAATTTTGAATTTTTTTAAACCCTTTCTTAGCGAGCATATATGGCCCTAGAGGAACCAACATACCAAATTTCATTCCAATCCGTTCGGTAGGTTTTGATAAATCGTGATTTAGTAACTTTGACCCCCCAAAACCCCCCTAAAATTTTGAATTTTCGGAAACCCTTTCATAGTGCGCGTCTAGAGCCTATATAGAGTATTAGTGCCAAATTTCATGTTTGTAGGCCCCATGGTTTTAGAGAAACTGTGATGAGTCAATGATATTTGGCTTTTATAAGTATAGATGAATATATTAAAATTATAGCTAACCAAATACTGTTACTTTACACAAGACAAAAAAATAGTTTTATTTCATATTCAAAAAATATTTAATGTTTTATGATGAAAATTAGATTAATCGCAGAGTTTCAAGGCTTTAAAATAGTACAGTTACTGAATTATTAATCTTATTGTTATTTTAATTTATTTTCTACGCAAATTATGCAGTACCTTACTGTATGATAATTTTAAAAAAATATCTAAGAAAAATATAAGGTATAATTTAATTTATAAAAACGTGACCAGAGTGACTTATTTTCACACCTCTTGAAGTTTAAAAAAATATATTAATAGTAGTTTAGCTCAGCCATTTCATTACGGTTATTAAGAATATGTATAGTACATTGTAAGAGCAATATTATCACGAAATTAATAAATTCATTTTTAAATTTACATGTTGTAATTTTCTCCTTCTTTGTGAGAATGACCCTTAAATGGTTTTTAATTTCTGTTTTGTTTATGTTATGTTGTTTATATTTTTGTTTATTTGTAAAAGTAAAGGAAACAGTGCATTTAGAAAATCTAGTTTTATTGGATCTACCTTGTCACTTCATATATAGGTTGGCAGTTAGATTATTTTTTTAACACTCTCCTTGTTTTTGTTATTACTATGTTAAATAAGTGCTTGTTCATTTATTTACTGCTGAGTAGAGACCGGTTTCACAGAACATATCTAAGTCAGGGAAACATATATAGGGCTGCTTTTATCTTGTTAGTGCCATTCTCTTCTGTTGTAGAGGTAAAGGAAATTATTTTGGAAACTGTGCAGATGAGGGTGACCAGAGGAAATGGGAATTCTTCCAATGTCCTGAAAGGACACATCGAACTGAGTAAAAAAATAAAAAGCATTTCCGGGAGAGACAAATATTATAGAAATTGCGAGAAAAAGAAAACTCCAAAAATACAGGTTAAATTAGCCATGTTCACTGTTTTCACTAAAGAAAAGAAACTAAACACATCACAGACAACAGAAGGTAAATAATAAATATACTAAACTAAATGAAAGCATTAAAAGGATAGAAAATATACGTAAAACATTTTTATTCATTTTACTAAACGTGTAATAATTGTAAACTTTCAACGTTGAAGTGTAGAAAACGACATTGAATGTAATCAAAGGAAAGTTAAAACCGAATATTGACAAAGTCGTCTAATTTAACAATATGTTATTTTTCTAAAATTTAACTTTATTTGTTGCGTCTCAATATTTCGTGTGTCTGGTGTTCTATGAAAATTCATTCTATACATTACAAAATTAGCATATTTTTAAAATCGCTGCCTTTTGTAAAGGGTTTGTTGTTTCTATTTATAATGTTGAACATTGGTCGATAACTTTTGGTTTTGTTGTTTGTACTTGTTTTAGATTATTAATATTTAATTGAATGCTGTTAATATAGTGTGGCGTTTCATCATATATAAAGAAAAAGTGAAATTTTGTTACTTTCCAATAGAACATGGCCACCCTCATCTGCACTAATCCCATTATTTTAAGCTTAGGGGAAGTATTGGTGGCAATGACAGTAGGCCATATCACAGAGCATTAGAATTAAATATAGAGGTGCTATCCAGTAAGAGACCAATATACGGCAGTGAAGCCACTTTTCATCAGGCTTGGCGGCCATGATGACTGATAGAAAGCGAAACCAGTAGTCCAGGAGCAATCATTTTTAAAAGACGGTTTCACTTACACGGCGATTTGAACAACTAAACGTTGATGAAATCTTATGAAACTTTGCACATTGCTAGAAAAGAAGTTACTGGTGCTAACTAAGTCAGAGTTATAATTTTTCCATTTCTAGTATTTATGTAATCTTGAAAAAACTTCAACAAAAATTTAAATATTTTAAAACTTGGCATGAAATTAAAAGTTTCCTACTACTTTACGTTCTGTTTGGTCAGAGAGCTACAACATCTGACAAAGTTGTAGCCAGTTAAACAAGGTTTATGAAACTTTCTGTTTCTTTTCGATACGACCTATACTTTAGCCAGAAACGATAGGTAAGTGTTAAAAAATTTTGTGGCCGGAGCGCACTCAATGCGCTCATGGGCGGTATCTACAGTCCACCCTCTGTGGCTGTTTCATGTTAACTTGTTCGTAAACTGCATACTATTTTATAAATTTCAAGTGTAGTTCATTACATAAATACCTACTTTTAGTTACAGTGCATGAGTTAGTAATAATTTAGAACATGTTTTGTAAACATTAAGTACCTTAAAGTTGAAACGTATTTGAGTCGAAATGATAAAACTTATCGATTTCGTATGCAATAGATCTATAAATAATAATGTCATTATTTTAAATCTGAGAATACTGTGTATAACATTATTAACCCTTTGACCGCCAAGGGCCGATCTAATCGGCTTTTACTAACTGTCTGAATACCGCCACAGCCGATTACTTCAGCTATCAAAAGTTGGTCGAATACCGCCATAGGCCGACGTGATCGGCTCAGGCAGTTTGTCTGAACAGCGCCACGGCCGTTATAATCGGCTTTTAGAATTTTGTTTATTTAGTCACTTTTATTACCTAAACCTCTATGTTTTCTAAACTTATAAAGAGGATAAAATTTGGCCTTTCATATTGTAACAACATATTTTTAGTTTACGTCTATTTTAAAAGTTTGTATAGCTGTGCAAAATAAATACATGTATGAATACGGTATAAATAAATACGGTAAATTTTGTATTGTGTAAGGAAAAAAATTCAATCTTGGTACTAAATGTCAATTACATAACAAATGAACGGGGGAAAATCTACCGGATGTGTATTGTGGATCCATATTTATTTATAAAATATTTATGTACCATATAAAATACCGGAAATAGGCTGTATACTTTCCCGCTAGTTTTACTGAGTCGCTCTATGATTGTTGAATGTTTTTGTCACATTATGTCTGTTATTACACTAAAGTGAGACACATTTTGTGTAAGTGTTTAGTGAGTTCAGAGCTGTGAATCTTGTTTCTTACAACAATAGCAATGAGTGATCCTCTAAGAAGGGCTCTACTCAAAAAACAAAAAAAAAAAAAAAAAAAACGCAAATACATATTTTAAATGTTAATATTTTTTGTTTAAATTTTCGTGAGTTATTCTCAATAGAATAGGGAATAACATAATATATAAGGTTACAGGAAAAAAATTTTTTTTACATAGTTATTAGGCTTTAAACTTAAAAATTGTATACAAATATTTGTTTTTCTTTACTTTTTCAGTTATAGTACACATGTAAAAGTGGAATTAATACCATTTTTTGTAAATTTAGTTGTAGTACTTTTAATTCCAAACAAAACGAGACCAAAAGCATTATTCTAGCTTTGATATTAGCTAAGCTACAATGGTTTATGTAAACGTTCATCAAAATACCGAAAATAGGCTTGGCGGTATTAGACAATCCCACACGATATTGGCTTGGCACTCAATGCAATGTCTCGCTTAGTCGACCTTGGCGGTATTCGGAGCGTCCTAGTAGAAACAGCATGGCGGTCAAAGGGTTAATATAGCTAACAGGTAACAGCCATTATTTTATCATTCAAGTTAATTTGATTCTGTTATCTAGGCCAATTGTTTATGATAAAAGAGTGCTTTTAAACAGTATCCGATTTAAACACAGATCATTAGAATTAAACACTGTTTAATTCTAATGCTCTGTGGATTTAAAGCACTAATTTATTAAACCATAATAGGATTATAACATGTTTGGTTACATATAAAGGCCTAATACCTAAAT
The DNA here is from genome assembly GCA_018207615.1 of Philaenus spumarius. NCBI lineage: Eukaryota > Metazoa > Arthropoda > Insecta > Hemiptera > Aphrophoridae > Philaenus > Philaenus spumarius. Next base: position 70,612 of record JAGFPH010006317.1, read on the forward strand.
GTAGGAATCTAACTAAGTAGGACAATAAATACTAGGTTTATATTTTTATGTTGAAATAATATTTTATTGGGTGTGGTGTGTTCAAACATTAATTGCCCTGCAAACAAAATCTTTTTACAAAGTTCATTGCGGAACCTACTTTGATGGGTTTTCTCGTTTTCGACCTTACAATGGTACTTCATCCGTATGTTGAGGTATATTCTACAAATAATTTCAATCAACAAAAAAAAAAGGCTTGTCTCGAAATCAACATTGACAAAGTGGTCATTTTTTCAGAACAGGTTAAGCGAAATGCACTTTTTAAGCTCATACATTTTCATTTTGTCAATTAAATTACTGCTTTCAACAACGTTTACCAACTTATCAACCCTGCAGTGGTACAAGCATTGACAAGCGGTGGGCGTGGGTTGTGGTGGCGACGTTCGATCCTGTGTCTCGCAGTGCCGATACCGAGTGGGGGAGCCGCCATCTCCAGTGGCACAATCACTGCAAAGTGGCTTCATCACCGCATCGCTGGATAGCACCTCTATATTTAATTCTAATGCTCTGTGGGCTATATAGACACAAACCCCAATGTAACAGTACTAAACTAAACTTACCATTGGTGCTGGCACTGCTTGACGACTGGGCTGACTCATAGTGTGGAAGCAAACTGGTCTGAAACATTTCACACATTGTTCAGTACACTTTAACCAGGGACAACTGTAAATATTCAAGCTGGGTGTAAGTGTTCCCTTAACCAAAGTAGTAGTTATTTGATCCTAGACTGGTAGCGTAGGAAACCTGAGGTATAGTACGTAACAATAAAAGGTCTGTCAAACACAAATTAAAATATTGGTCAAAGTAACTGACAGAATGTTTTGAGGATGCTAAAAAGGTTAAATATGGATTTTAATCGGTTTCATATTTTAAAAAAACACTCCTTTTAACTTTGCAACAAACAGAATTTTACAATTTACAAATTTTCAAAGTTACAAAAGTAGATCCAGAAACACCCAAAATAAAAAATAAATTAAGAAAAAAGTATAAAATTATTAAAATCAGTCGGAAAGGCCTTACTGAGAAGCATGAAGCATGGGACGTAGATTAGTACAACTGCCTGTTGAGGGAGAAAGCATGTGTGTAAACAGGACTTTACAGTTTGAAGCGTAGTCAAATTGCTTTAGGCCTACTGTTGAGGTACAATTGGATTATCTCAAAAATGTATATAGTAATAAGTTTATTTTCAAACTATTACCCTTGATAAAATATTTTTACGTACCTGTTAGTCAATGACATTTACATTCTGTATTCCATGTGATTTCATGAATAAAATAAAAAATAAAATTAAGAAGGATTTTGATAAAGGTAAAGTAAGACATGATGTAAAGATAATAATTAACCTAATATTTATTTTCTAAACTTTATAATGCAGGCAACTAATAGTAGTAAAATTTCATAGGTTTTTGTTCACTTTCTTTTAGCAATGTATTTTAACATCCTTAATTTGATTTTATTTGAGTAGAATTGTAAAAACAGTGTATTTTAATTATTACACCGAACATTGTATTTTCCCAGTTACAAACTTTTGGACTTAAGAAAAACATTACAAAGGCATATAGTTTGTAAGTTGAAGACTTACCGTATTTAAATCGTGTTCAATTATATGTTATTCCTTATTTGATGTTAATATAAGATTTAACCCTCCCAGTAGCAGACTGCCCAAAGTGACGTTCTCTCAGGCGCAAAAAACAGCTATTTCGACAATTAGCTGAATTTGCATATATTTGCATAAGCGATAATTTAACCCACTTAGAATCATCCAATCACAATAAAACTGGCACCATTGGAAAGAAAATGAATCAAACTTTAATTTTTGTATTTACAACTTTTTCGTAAAACGTATATTTACATACGTAATCATCGTTTTAAAATATGCAAATCGGTCTACAGCTCTTTCCGTGCGCGAATTGCATACAATTGTACTGTTATTTCCCACTTCTTCAACGTTTAAGACCATCTACAATAATGTTTCTTTGGCAATTATAACGATACCATTGGATTCATCAAGATTTTATCTTTCTGTTGGTGTCTTCCAATCATATGTCACTAACAAACTAGTATTTATTTCAAGAATTACTGTAAACCCTTGTGATTGGACAGTCTCTCAACCAATAAACAGGCCATTTGTCAATCGATATTAGGAAGGCAGTGCCTTATGTTTTGACAGATTTCTTTACACGATTTTGTAGAGCAAAATCTGAAGTTTGAAACGGTGGTAAGTAATCCAGAAATAACCGGTTTTTTGTCTGTCTAGTCGACAGTTGAAATGTCAGTTCTAGTGAGAAAGTCAAGCGCGTGGGTTCTCACGTTATACAAATGGGGACCTATATGCAGCGTGTAAAGTAGCGGCTTTTCATTAGATTGATATCATTTTGTTATTCAAATAAATATAACTCAAACACTTTTGTGAACTAAGGAAAGACGAGTATACCGTTATTTTCTTTGATTTATCCTCTACACTTTGTTATAATAATATTTCATTTTTGGGCAAAGCATATATTAGTAAATGACGTTACAATCTAGGCCTAGGTTTGTTACCAGTCGTGTACTTGGAACATAAAAACTGTTTTTTTCAAAATAAAAAATTTGAAATTGATAAATGTTTTTATACAGTTATATTTAGAACTAAATTACGAAACTTTTTTACGCTTACGAAAAAAATACAAAAAATGTTTACTACTTGTTATGTAGGCCTAAAGTTGAACTTTTTCCTTTCGTTACTGAACATTTTCTGTTTCTTGAGCTAATAACTTTTACAATTTCAAAATAAACTAATTTTTAGTGGCATATTTGAATTCTTTGAAGTTTCTTCTACAAAAACGGTATTGAAAACTTTTGGATTGGGGTTCATTTACTATTTTTGGCGAATTTTTAAAAATATGCTTGCAAAACGCTAAAAACAGGCTTTTCAATTTTAGCTTTAACCACGCCACTGGGAGGGTTAACAATTGGAAGTGGGTATGTAAAATTATAGATACACTACGGTACATACAAATAACATGTATTCTACTTACATCTTGCATATCACAAAGGTCCAATGGATCACGTTCATTTAATGTAGACTCAGACCTACGCACATACAAAAATTTGATTTAATCACACTTTGTAAAAAGGATGTTAAGGGTCAAAGTCACAAAACGGGACAATTTCAGTCCCTTTAAAAAAAAAAAAATAAAAAATTTGACGAAAATAAAAATGTTTATATTTCTGAAACACTTTTTTCCTTCTCACTAGACAAATTGCATGATAAAAAGTTACTATTTTTTGTGACTAAAATATATTTCCTTTCTAAGAAATACAAATCGGTCACTGTCCTTGACCAGCTATCTTAAATATTGAATGTCAAATAAACAAACAAGGAGATCGATAATCACGGCAAAAACGGCATAGAATAAACGTTTAGGTTATGTGACGACTAATACATAACCAATATTCGAGCAGAGGACAAGATAACTAGGTATGTTTTTTTTCTTATTCAACTCTTGTCCTTGAAACAGCTAAACAAAGACCGACTAAAGTATAAACCTGCCTTTACGTTATCGATCGCGATAGAATTGACGCGATCAGTAGTCTGTTGGAAGTTTATTAGTGAACTTCAACTGCTGGCTTAGTTGAAATAATTTCAATTTGTTAAATTCTTCGAAAAATCACCTAAATTTAAGGAAACTAATAATAGTACCTTAATTGCATGATAAAACGGTCACGTAAATATTTTAAGTGTATATTAAAATGTTGCAGTAACCAACGTGCCTAGTTAGTTGTGCATTCGTTGTCTTTGTCCTAAACTCAATAGGACAAACCTATGTTACCTATTAATGCTAATTCACCGAGTTTTACTTGAAAATTACAAAGCGGTCACGTGCAAATCGGTAGCGTGACCGCCATGGTATTACGTGACCGTTTTGTTTATTTACCACTTTTAGTAATTATATATCCTTTGTTTGTGTTATATCTGGAATTATTAAAGATTTTGTTATTAAAGATTGTGTTGTTATACATATTAATTCAAGAAGTTACTTGTTTTTTTTTAAATATTACATTATTATAGCCAATCAGTACTTTGTTATGATTTTTCGGTTGCTTTGTTTATTTCAACACTAAAACCATTGTTTGTTTTAATTATAAAAACAACTATTTTACTTGTCTTCCAGCATTTTCTAATCACAAATTTAAATTATTATCAAAACGGCCTCGATCGCTACCGCGCGTTAACGATCGATACCGCGCGGTCACGATCGATACCATTCAGTCACGATCGCTACTACCCGGTCACGGCCACACAAATCGGTCACACACACGAAATCGGCAGTATATGTTTGATTCAAAATCTGATTGTATAATTTTTATACAGAATTATTAAATGAATGTTATTGAGTATATAGATATTATTAATTATACTTTTAAGCTATCTCAAAGTAATATTTTGCCGATTTAGCAAGCGTGACCGATTTGTATCCATTAATGCTTCGGTACACTAAAAGTCCATAAAAAAATATAAATTCATAGAATTTAGCTCAGCTACATATGAGATAAAGTTCCTGAACATGTTATTTACCTAATATGCTATTTATTTATATAAAATCAAATACTTAATTTTAATTTAATTTTTTTTTGCAATTGTCCCATTTTGTGACTTTGACCCTTAACTGACTTAGTCCAAACTATAAAACAATATCAATTGGTCTTAGAACAGAAGAAACACTGAGAAAATTATACAAAATTACTAGATTACACTGGCCACAAAAAAGTTTCATTTTAAACCCATATACATAAAGATTTTTTATTTGTCAGCCAGAAACAGAAAAATCTTATTACCATTGTATTCCTTAGAATCACAATCAAATCAGCTTCTAACATTTCCGTCACTATTTTTTACTGTGAATTTCATTATAAAACATGAAAATCCTTAATGTTTACTTCCTGATATTTTGACAACTGTTTTTATTTAGTCAGGAACTCTAGCCCCTCATCTTCAAGAAAAATATGCATTGATACAATGAAAACCTACCAACTGAGCTACCTATTATACAGGGTGATTCTGTATGTGTGGAGATAATTCTGAATAATTAATTTGTATAACCAAGTTTTGACAGTTATTAGTTATGTTACAAAAATTTACTCTTGATGTTTTTAAAACTTTATGGTTTTTGAATTATTTTAATTCAAAAATTCATTTTGAAATGGAGTGTTATGTATAAAATTTCAACACAATCTGTTAAGCAGATCTATATAAATAAGTTACTTAGTAAAACAACAAAATGGTGATTAGCTGGTAAAAGAAGAGTTTCCGGAGTCCGGACATACGTTTGGGTCTATATGAAGTTTTTCTTTATTTTGACCAAAACCTGAATTATCTCAACACATTACAGAACACCCTGTATATTGACTTAACAATCTAACCTAAGTATTGGAATAATAAACCTACCATTCACAGTTTATCTCTTCTTCTTTAAATTTCAATTTATCGTTTATCTGGATATCATCTAAATTTTCTTCTTTAATTCCGTCTACTACAAAATAACTTTTGCTATCTCTCAAATCAACACAACTTTCTACTTGTTCAGTTTCATTTAACACACTTTCTTCTTTAACACTTTCCAGAAAATAACTTTGGACTTCGATTAGTTCAAAAGACACTTCATCTTCTTCCTTTATTTCCTGTTTGAATACTAACTCTTTTGGAGGATCCATTTCCCTGACGGCAATCTGCAACAAAATTAAGCCTTTAAAAAAGTTACTTTCTAAAAAGTAAACACAAAGTTTAAAACTTGGTTATTTAAATACTGATAGGCCTATTAAGTTATTAGTTTTTAACATTTTGTGGTGACAATGCAACCACGGACAACAAACTTATGGTACTCGTGTTACCTGATGACAGGCGAACAAGATTTGAATGGGACAAGGGTAACATTTATAAAACATATCTATTCATTATTTTAAATCAAAATGTTATACAGTAAAGCCCCAATTATTTGAGCTCAGACACAACGAGTTCCGGGTTAACTGATGTAGTAAAAAAAGTTCGGTTTGCGGTAGACGCGTGCGTTAAAGTAACCGAGTTCTAGTAAATAAAATCCAGTTATTAATCATTATTACATACTGTACAATACAATAATTTCAATGCTTTGCTAATCATCAGTACAATGTTAAAAATGCTTTTTCGCTAAATGTTATGTTGTTCAATAGAACTCAAAGTGTTAAGGCAATGTGCAGTGTAAACCAGTTAAAACCAGTAGTGTAAAAATAGAAATGGCGAACAGGCAAGCGAGTTACGTTAAACAGAAAACCCTTATAGACTTCTTAAAAAAAAATGTTGTACTGTAGCTTATGTAGTCTATGACTTTTTATCATTTTGTATTTGTATTTTATTTGGACGTTAGTTTTTCTTTTCATTTTGTTAATATAGAAGATGCCTTTTTTCATATCTTTGACCACGTTTTCATTGATTTCGCCAGTTTATCGTACGATTCCCTATCGATTTCTGATAGAGTCCATGTTATCCGAGTTTTTGCTTATCCGAGATAACTTCGGTCCACATTAGCTCCGATAATCGAGGTTCTACTGTATGTAATTTATGCATATACCTACTGTATTAATAAAATTATTGAAAAAAATCTTAGTAAAGCTTAAACCTAAACACAGAGTTATCTATTGCTACCGACAATACCTTGTGAAACTAAGCTAAAGGCTTAGTAATAGGCCTAAAGCAATTGTAAGCTTAACCATAGGCCTATACTTACCTAGAACAACTGGCATTACTTCATAAAACAATAGGCATACATATTTTCAAATTTAAATGTACTATAAACATCAATAAACTTGTCCATTCCTACAAATTTATCATAGAAACTGTGACTAAAATATACCGGTAATAAAGCATTATCTTGAACATAGAGTTATCTTTCACCACTGATATTAATTGTGTAAAGCTATATACTATATTATGACATTAAAAAACAATACAAACGCTATAAATATAGAAAAAGATTACATTTTAATATGAAAAATAAAAAATTTTGGAGTAGCCTACCACTCCAGGTAACGTAGGCCTATTTAAGTTGTCTTTAGCACAGTCTTGTTTGTAAGTTGTTGACAAAAAAAAAGTTATACAGTATTTTAATAATTTTTTTTAATAATAAACTTAGCTTAAACTAACTTGGGATTCCTTTTCGTGACAAATGCATAGGTTGCTAATGCTACTTTCTTTTCTAATAAATGTTAACAAGTACTGTAGTGGTATAATAAACGTACGTCCATTTTATAGGCTATTCAATATACGCTTGATATCATAGTAGGCTACTGAAAGTTTTTTTTGCAATTTGTTCCATTATATTTTATAAAATCTTATTTGCCCTTTAAAATACATTGATTTAACATGCTTAGTAATAGAATAAAACACTAGGCCTATGACTGTGTTATAGGCTAGCATTTTCTACGTAAGTTTACTATTCGACCATTTGACTCATTAGCAGTCAACTTTCATCCAATCTTACCACCTAGCCTAATATTTTTGCAGACAATGTCATTGTTTTACATTCTACTGTTAAATGTTGAATACAGGTAAACATACTGTGACTAAATACTATAGGTTAGAACCTTTTAGGTTTTTTTTATTATTCTTGCATTTCTGTTGCCATAGTTTAGCCTAGGCCTAGGGTCGAATAGTAAACTTGTGCACATTTTCTTGCACGTAAGTGGCAAATCTGTTGCAATATGATGAGGTGTGTAGGTTAACCCTGTTTTTAAACGTAAAGGATATAGGCTGGCATTTCGGTCATAAAATTGGAGGCCACAAAAACGTGCAATAGCCTATAATATGCAAAAATAACATAACCTTACCAGTTTCCACTCTTTTTAACAATGACAGCTTTTTTATATAGGCTAGATTGTTTCAAGCCTGTATTACGTTTTAACAGTAAAAAATATAAACTTTACAAATCTAATGAATAAACAATTTAAATTCAAAGAAGCAACATAATATTATAATTAATTGTAAATTAGCTTTCTATCTCTGGAAAAAACTGAAATCTGAAAAACAAAGTGTTTCCAACCAGTGTTGCCAGATGGTGATGGTATCTTATCTTCTAAAGCGAGAGATAATTGTTTGTCTGCTAAATGGATCTGGAATCTCCGTCTAAGGAGTTTTGATTTTTTGATTTTATATTAGGCTTTTGGCCACGAGAAATCGATTGGAAATGGTCACCAGTCTGGGAAAATTAGTTTTCTACGTCTTTTTATTAAATTAAAAAGTGAAATTTGTCCATTTTAAACAATACAAAGCACAGCTGATGCAAATGTTTTCAATGCCATTACAATAATCATCTGCTTTCTTTTAAACTGTATATTTTATTAGAGGTTGTATCTATTTATAGTTACCATGGCAACGAATACATAATAAACATATACCCTTTATTTAGTTGTTTAATGTTATAGGCCTAACCTAAACGATGTTCACGGAAATTTGCAATAATAGTAGTTATTGACGTGAGCGAACTAGGCCCTAGGAATAAATCGATATTGAAATAATACTTTAATTTAGGCCTGACTTATTTCTGAGGCATAGCGTTGAGATTGTGGTTAATCCTTTAAACTGTATTTTTATTACAGGTAAGCCTAATGTTGTATATACCCTTTATTTAGTTGTTTAATGTTATAGGCCTAACCTCAAAACTCAATAATCCAATATTTATTATTGAAATCATAGCCCTGCTTATAATCGAGCTTTAGCTCGGTCTCCAGGTACTATACGTAATTTACCCACCAGCTAAATAAATATGATGATATTTACAAAAAATGTCCCCAATTTTCTAATTACATAATAGCATTGTATTTGGATAACCTAATAGAACTCCGATCCAATGCAATATTTTGTTCCACTGGAAATTCGACTTTTTTGGCGCTATCTATTGGGGAAACGAAGGAAGCTGTTTAAAACACCAATACTACCAATGCTTTCTCCCTAGCGCTATCTCGCGGCGCGATCATGTACTATTTTCGCGACAACCTTTTTTCCGGAACACAGCCCCCGTATGGATGCAAGATCTATTTATTATTCATGATCTATGATAATAGTATAATTATTATCACCCAAACATATTATAGAGCATAACATATTATATATATATATACTTATTGTAGGCATATGTATTATGTAAATATAGGTAGTCATATGTCACTTATGCATTTTGTATACATATATATTGTAATAAATACGACATAATATACATTTATATTATGTTTTGTACACATATATTGTAATATACGACATATTATAAAATGCATTTATATTATGTTTTATACATAGCCTATATATTTTAAATATACGACATAATATAAGATTATAATATACATTTATATCATGTAGAATTGTAAAGGATATCAAAATAATTTTTTTTTAAACAACTTAATTATTTTAAACTACCGTAACTAATTTGTTTAAAATTTAAATGCACACACATTTATATACTAAGTGAAGCATAAGGAAAAGAATAGAGGTATTAACATGCATCCATATGTATATAGCAACAAACATGAATTAGTTTAGCACTTCACCCAGTGAGATACGAATGCGTAAGGTTGTATTTCTTTGTATGTGTTTCTTGCCAATTAATTTACCTAACTAATACTAATTTCCTGTAGTTAACTAAAATGTAAATACTAATAAATCTGAGTATGTAGTAATTTTTCTAATTGAATATTACAATATTGTAAAACGTTAGCTCTTAAAATATTTTCCTTAGCAGATAAGGAACTACACGAGGGCATTGTATTTGGATAACCTAATAGAACTCCGATCCAATGCAATATTTTGTTCCACTGGAAATTCGACTTTTTTGGCGCTATCTATTGGGGAAACGATGGAAGCTGTTTTGAAACACCAATGCTACCAATGCTTTCTCCCTAGCGCTACCTCGCGGCGCGATCGTGTACTATTTTCGCGACAACCTTTTTTCCGGAACACAGTCCCCGTATGGATGCAAGATCTATTTATTATTCATGATCTATGACGAGGGTAAATAGTTTGCCTAATACACTTAACGTGTCTAGGCCCGCGGGCCTAGGCTTTTTCATCCATAAATAATTTTTGTTTTTTTTAAAGCATTTATTTTCCTAATCAAAAATTAAAATGAATAATTTGGTTAAAAAAAACCCAGACCAACTAGAAACGGAAAAGGCAGTATACTCAATTACATGCCAGTCAGAATTTCCTCCACTCAATGTGATGGATAGTAACCAAACTCTTGAAGAAATGGATGTAAATACTATTAAAAATTTACAACCCAAAATAAATTATAAGATTAGAGACAATGAAAATAGCCCACCACCCAAAAAAACTTTTAAAATTAGACAATACAATAGATTTAACTCTGGCCCATTTGAAGTAATTGTAACATCAAAAGATCAAGAAAAATTAAATCCTTTTAAAGTAGGGAAAATCTTTGAAAACAATAAGGCAGAAATAATTGACATAAAAAAATATGGCAGAAAACTGGTAGTTA
>JAGFPH010006318.1:1699-21538 GCA_018207615.1 Philaenus spumarius
CTGTCTTATTTCCCGAAAGTATAATATTTCATTTAAATTCCTAAAACCATAGATTAACTTTCTAATTTTACGACTGAAATAGTCAACATGTGCCGACCAATTTAAGTGTTTATCAAACAAGACACCCAAGTATTTGTAGGAGCCAATTCCATCAATGTTACTAAAGCCGCAGAGCTTACTTAGGTAATTCCCCACACGAATGTAATTTAGTATGTTTATAAGGACAATCACTAATGGACCTAGGCTGTAGGAAGGAACTTTGGTTTAGATATGTTAAGGATTAACAAATTTTGATCGAACCATTTCTTCACTATCGACAAATCCTTTACAACCTTCCCTTGTACTTCTTCACAACTATTACCCTCGAATAAAATGGCCGTATCGTCCGCAAGTAGGTAAAAGTTCCCATCAATATTGATTTTAGACAAATTATTTATATAAATCAAAAACAGAATAGGTCCTAACGTCCTAGGTCTGGATGACGCCATATTCCACAGACTGAGGTTCACTATTTAGTCCACACACTGACACCATTTGTTTCCTGTTCGACAAATAGCTCAAAAGTACGCATTACTACGAAACCCAATTAAGTCAAATTTATTAAGTAATATTTGTCTATCTACCGATTCAAAAGCTTTAGCTAAATCCAAGAAAACTATAATAATTTTCCTATTCCCGTTGATTCCTTCATTAATATTTTTATTTAAATCGAATAAAGCATTTGAAATATTGATGTCTCTTCTAAATCCATACCGGCACCCAGACAAGAGATTATTAGTATTTAAGTACGACACTAATTGATCTTTTACAATTTGTTCCATTATTTTAGAATACACGCTCAGCATATAGATAGGACGAAAATTACCGAAATCCCTCAAATCCCCAGCCTTGTACAGAGGAACATACTTCGCCAGTTTAAAAGCCTCTGGAAACTCACCCGACTCAATGCTTAAGTTTATATGATGAAGCGATTTTACAAAAAAATTACAATTGTTTTTTAAAAGAGATGCTGACACCCCATCATACCCAGGAGCAGATCCACCTCGAAGTCTGCTGATGTACTGCAAAATGGTCTTTGCATCAACCAAATCAATCCTAAAATCTCCGTCAGCCCTGAAGTCGACGTCATTTATTATCTTAGTATCACTAGAATCAATAACTGTAGCCAAATTATGACCTACCTGGGCAAAGAATTCGTTAAAGTCACTTGTAATGTCCTTACATACATTCGAATTTAACACAGCACCCTTTGAAAATTTCCCAATAGGAAAAGTTTCGTTTCTCCTCTTGTTACTCGATATTTTATTCACCGTTTGCCAAAAACCTTAGGATTATTTTTATTTTTATTTATTTTATTTCTATAATATGAATGTTTAGTAAATTTTATAATGTTTGAAAGTTTATTTTTATAAACCACATATCTCAACTGTCTACGTGACCTATATTATTAACCAATTTTTATTATTAACTATTGTGTGAAAAAATTACCCTTCCCCTCCCCCCCCAACATTTAGTTTCAAGTCAGGGGGCTTCAAGAATTAAATTTACCCCAGGCCCCCTAAACCCTCTCGGCGGCTCTGAAAAGAGAACATCACCTTATAAGAAATGCATGTTGGCTACAGTGTTTTCTTTGGTGAAACGTCGTCTCTGCGTTGAGAGTAAACTTACAAGGCCGAAACGAAAAAAGCAACCGTGACGAAAGATATAAAAACTTTGAAGGTGAAAGCTTATTCAGGATGACCGTATGTTTTTATGTCTGCAAAAATCAGTTTACAAAATTGAATCGCCGTAAGAGAAAACAAATAATGTTTAATTTAATAGTGTTAATTTTCCACTTAATATAAATTTCACTTTTTGCCTTTTCCTGTAGCCTACACATTTTTCAAACACCATTAAGAAAACAAAAATTATGTAGGCCTATCACAGCTTGACTTTAAAACCTTTCTTATTTCAAGAAATTATACGTATAACTTGGCCAAATTTAAAAATTCAAATGTTTTATTTCAACCACGGTCATCTCATCACTTTCAGGCGTAGGTAAACATACATGTTTTGTTACACAGAGATGAATTTAAAATGAGCTGCATCATTAAAACAAATATATAACATCATCCAGAGATCTGTTACGAAGATGACGTTGCGTAAACCAAAAAGATACCCACCTGACGAGCTGTATGACTGTTTAAACGTTTTTAATATCAGACAACTTTTTATAAAAAACTCTTTTAACTTTTTTGCACACAAATTCCAATTTGGTTTTTTCTATTTCGAGTCATTCTCATTTTACTCGTCATTCTCAAGCAGTGGGTATAAGAACAGATAGGCTTTATAGATCTGTATACACAACTAACTCATATTACGTTTCACAGATGATTTTCCGTAATATTCCAAAAAACCTGAGACTTTTTCAAAATTATGAAATTAAGGCCTATAAAAAGCAAGTTTCTTTGTGGTAAGGGGTGGTAGGGAGGGATTATTGTGACTCCATCATTTTTTCGGAGTATGTACAAAGTTATATTTATCATATATGTTGTTCTTTTTATCTTTTAATTTTTTTATCTCGCGTTCTACTTTTGATTCTTGTAGGGGTATTGTTGGAGTGAGCACAAGACTGACGTTGTTGTTCTGATGATGACCAATTTTTAAATTCTTGTGCATTTTAAAATTGTGTTTTTCTTCTCCTTTTTCCATAATTGTTATTGAAAAGTTATGTTGTGCACGACTCGTGCCCACGCACAGGCCTTGTGTCTATGTGGGCACTTATCCATAGGCAATAATTTGTAATTTTTTTTGTAAAACTTTATTTATGGAAAAATAAATAAATAATAAAATAATAATAATAACAGTAGTAATACGGCGCTTTTCGGTTATGTGTCAGCAAACTTTAAACATTTTCCTAACCCATTCAGTTCAAAGTTATGGTTATGAGCATTTCACAGTTACTCATAAATATAATTTTGTCGATCCAGAAACGGGCGCACACACGCAAACTGTCGAAAGCAGTTATTGGCGGCTGGCAAAACACCGTAACTTAGTTCAGTGCGGCACACGTCGTTCCATGCTTGATTCGTACCTGTGTGAGAAATTAAATACATAGTAAGGGTCTATACCTCTAGAATTAACTCTGTCGAACTAAATGAGCTGGGTCGGCCTTGAACAGGTTGGCAGTATACTATTTCAATAGTGGTATGCTCGAGCGGTGGATGTATTACCTTACGCTTTTCTAATATCATTTTTTTTTTATTTATAAATTGTTTGTTATGCATAACCTACACCAGCGTCAAAGTTGGTAAACAATATAAAAGAAACTAATTCTGTTAAGAAGATTTAAATTAAGGTAATAATCCAATTAAATTGAAAGCATGGAAAAGAACTTCCTTGAACTCATAATGAATGAGGATAGTCAAGATTTTTAAGGTACCAGGCAGTGTGTCTGCTGGTACAGCGCGTGATGAAGAACAGAAATGTACACCAAGAAGAGTAGACAGATACCTACAACTGGGAACCTAGTTCCGCCTATAAAGTGCCCAAAAGTTGACACTGCTGACATCAAAGAACTCCACACATCAGCTCCAAAGAATTGCCGTGCTTGGAAAATGGATTCAGTTTGGCCATCTTTTAATATACCTGTTCTTCAATAGAGATAGAGATGAGAAAATTTGTGACTGTTAAATATCTGCGACAACTGTGACTTTGACAAAAAATATCAGTGACTTGAAACCGTGACTTGTCACAGCCTGTGCCATCTAGTTTAAACGAAGTTCTAGTCACAGTCACGGACATTTTGCATGGTCGATTAGAGAAATGTTCAATGTCACAGTATTAGATGATTCATGCACAAGGTATTTAAACATACATGTTCTATACTACTACTGCGAAAGGAGGGATTGCTATTCTAACCGTAATGGTTTCCAGGTTAATTATAAAAAGCTTGTTGTTTTTTGTTATGAAAAGCATCTTTTATTTTAAGAGATATGTCAATATGTCACTAATAAGAACAAACTTAAAGTATTTTGAAGCAAACTTGTTTTGTTTTATCATGGGACTCAAGTTCTGTACAACAGAAAAAACTGTCACATATGGCCGAATCTTTGTCTCTGATAGTAAACAATTTCTTAAACCAATCTTTTTCATTCTAAACTCATTGTAATTAAATATCGAAAGATGAACAAAATAAATTTAAATTTCAGCTTTGACTGCTGAGTACAGAGTATATTACAGTATTATTATTTTATTTTAACACGTTATCAAATTAAATATTCTAGGCAAACCGATAAACATGTGATTTTTAGTTAAAAGATTCTCTGCTAGATGGCGGTAATGTCAGCTATGCATATTGAAGCCCAGACATCAGCAGTTATTGAGTCACCGGGTCACAGTTCATATGTTCGCTTAGATATTTTGTGTACCAGTCACAGACACCTAACATAACTGGTACTTTTCGAAGCTCGTCACAGATTGTGATTGCGACTTTTAAATATCTGCGAAAAGTCACATTCCTAGGAATATCGCTCATCTCTAATCATCAAACTACCCACTGACCACTGTGTTGAACGGCGATCGCCAGATATTCCACTATGCCGTCTAGATCTCCCATAAACCGCGAAAAAAACTCCATATTTTTCTTCAGTCAACACTGACATTTTCAAAACGTAAAACCAAATTACAATTTTATATTTGTCTTCTTTCTCCGTAAAGTTAACGTTTGTTCACAGCCATAACCATCGCCATGGCTGCACTGAAAGCACTCCAACTAGTTGATTTCATAACTGAGTACTTGAGTGTTTTAAGCATTTACTTGGTTTATTCGCACAAAACAGAAGTACTAACAGTAATTACGTCTGAAAAACTCAAGGATACATTGACCAAGCGTAAGCGAGGTCCTGTTTCAAGACCGTTGTGCATTTCTTCTGTCTGTCTATCTGTTTGTTACGCGATTACGACTACACGCGTTGTTCAATTTTATTCAAATGGCATAAATGTTCTTTGAAGTCACGAAAAACAACGTATGTAAAATGGAAGGGTTTTTGTAAAATACTTCACAACTTCAGTGAACTGACGCGACGGTTTGTTATATAACACGAATTTGATTGTATTAACAAGCTGAACTATGACTTGTTATTATTTTACAGGCAGGAAGTGCTCTATGGTAGCTAATCTTGCTTTTATTTTGGAAATAGATATTTATTTAACTGCCGCTGTTTTTAACTGGGGGGGGGGGGGGTACAGAAAATTTGATAAATTAAGATGCAAAATAACACGTTATAGGCTTCCCAAAAGTACTTAAAATTAAAAAGGTATATATAATTTTCCACTTCTAATTGTGATTCAGGTCTACTTTAGAATAATTAAAGTAGCAACCATGACTCATCCCCCGCCAAGTCTTCCGTGCGCTGCCTCTAACCCCATAGGCTTGGAATACACACGACGTTTTTTTGTCGGCTGCGGATTAGTTACCATCGTCGCTCATAAAATTTAAAGTGTGCACACAGGGCGGTAAAATTTCTGACGCAGTCTAAAAGCCTCGTTGGGATTCATTAAACTGAAGTGTCTAGATCATCAACCACGAAGTGTGTTATGTAATATATTATTTCTTTTAATGTTTTGTTGATATGAACAGAGAGCAACTCTCGTTTTATTCCGTCGCCGATTGAAAAGGAAGCAAAAAATATACTTTATTTGGGTTCATCCGATCAATAAATAAGGAGCATTCTACACTGCGTTTCCTGATTTGAGGAACTAGAAGAAACATTTTTCAATTATTTAAGAAGGTCGGTTTCGTCATTTGACGAACTACACACGCGGATAGTATTCTACGAAAAAATACTAAAATAAGGAAAATTGGCGAGCATTTGGTCACGTTCGCCACTGTTTCGGCGGAGACGGTGGAAAATCGTCGATTGTAGTGGCAGCGAGCGGCTGCACAGCTACCGTCAGCGGTAAATAAACCGATCCTTTATTTTTCCTACCATTGTGTATACTCTAATACTCTCCTTCGCGCCACTGTTGATATGATGGCGACGGCAAATAAACCGTGGCGAACGAAAATTCCGTGTGTGTTCCAGGCCATACACTATACTGCATCGTATATAATAAAGTGCCAGTGCCCAATTTGACCAAAGATCAGAGGTGCCCAGAAGGGGGGTGATATGGCGCTCAGAGCGCCATCAAAACAAATTTTGGGGGGAATTATAATTTTGGGGGGATTTTTGAAACTATAAATAAATGAGATAATTTGTGAATCACAATTGAAATTTCGTGTATGTACGGTAGGATGACAATAATACATTAATATTATTAGCAAATGTATTGCTATTGTAGTATACTGTACAGTAAATAATCTAACTTTTTATAACTAAGATATTTTTGTTCATTGTCGGTATAATTCTCACGGTTTCGGTAGAATCTTGGTGTGGTCATGCCCAACCCCCTTCCCGTCTCCTGCCGCCGCGCAAACTTAGAAATTCCTATTGTTTCGGTCAAGGCCATAGGTTCCAAAATAAACACAGTTGTGTGACTTATCACTGCTCCTTCCCTCCCTGCAACAACACCTGCTGATCAGCTGTTCCATTTCCATCACAGAGTAGTGTCCTGTTGTCAGTCAGTTCAGCTTCAGAGCAGTGTGCAGTAGATAAGATTATTTTGACTTAAATAATGCCTAGAGCGTTGAAAAGAGCGATCAAATACAAAAGTTAAGAAGTGTTATTATGTAACACATTGCACCGCAACGACAAGTGGTTGGCGCATTGTAAAAAGAAACATCTTATAAGTTTAAAAACGAGGTAAAAAAAGAATTGGAAACTTTCAGTAGTCTTTACAAAGTAGCATGAAGAATTAGACATTTCAGACATCCTTCATAAACATGATAATTCATCAGACGGCGAGATGTCATCAAGCGAAGAAGAAGAAGAGACAGTCCAAAATAAAAGAATTTCAAGCAAAAGAAACGTGAAATGAGAGGATGGCAGACCAGTGGATTAAATAAGGTTTTATTCGGCCTTACAATGGTCTAATAGCATCATTCCCAAATTTAACTGTAATGTACAGAATTCTTCTTTCTTTGGCAGCCACTAGCTGTTCTGTCGAGAGAACCATGAGTAGACTGAAAATTGTAAAAAAATCGACTTCGCAGCAGTATGAGTGACAAGTGGTTATCTACTCTATTAATTCTAGCCTCTGAAAAAGACATTTTCAAATAAATTCTAAATGACATCATAATTAACCAATTTGCATTAGCAATATCAAGAAGAATACGGCACTACTTTATTGTATAAATCATTCAAAGAATCACAGAAGTTAGAAAAAGTAAATGCTAAATTTATAGGAAAACTGTACAAACAATTTCGTGTTTTATTTTTAAATTTCTAAGAAATAGCCAATGTATCAACAAAAATACTGATTTTGGTCGCTAATATCTTCAACTTTGTCAACTTATACAGTTATATTTTATCATTTTCATTGTTAATAACACCCTGTACTGTAGTTTAATTCATTGTTACAATAAACTATTTCTTACACCATTATATATTTTTTATTTAAACACTACAAAATCTCTGATTCCTGATTGGATTAGTATTGTAAAAATGTTTAGTGCGCTAGGTTTAGGTCACAACACAAGAGCTACTAAGGTTAAGGTTTATTGTTTACAAGGGGAGGGGGTATCTACATTTGGGGGGGGGATGGCGCCATGAGGCTTGGTGGGGATGGGCACCCCTGCCAAAGATAATGTCAGCTATATATTGATAATTTATTGTATCTTGACATTTGCATAGGTGTTGAAAACAAGTTACTCTTAAGAGACTATTTTAATGTAAACAAAGTGCGAAATATTTTTAACAATGGGGGTTATAACCCCCCCCCCCCCTCCTGATTACGCCTATGGAGTCCAGGCTAAATCATGGCTAAACAAATACATAGTCGTCAACCAGCTTCTAGAGTTTGAGACATAGGCTACTGAGAAATAAGTAAGAAAATATTGCGGAAGTTCCAAGCATGTGAAAGAATATCATGGAACAAATGTTGTTTCCGGCGCGGGACAGCGACGGCGGCTGTGGCGATATCGAAAGCGCACGTTTAATCTTTAAATGTGAGATAACCAAAGACAGTATAAATAAAGGCTATGAATAAAAGTTTTTAATTAACTCATTTCCAACATGTTTCTTGCTTAAAGTTTGTTTCTACCCCAAAAATAAAAACGTTTAAGCTTAGTAACTTTTTCATATTCCGATTTTTTTGGCTGATTATATTTTGTATTTTTATAAATTTGTTAACTGACTGATCTACACCGACTGATCTACTGATTTGTTGTTTACTCCGTCGGAATCCTCAATTCTTCGAGATAAGAAATATATAAGTTTAATTACAATCGGATGATCCCTGTGCGATGGAGGAGCGTGTTAATGAGTGCGGGCATTAAAATATTTTGCGGCAGAAATCGCACGGTTGATGAAGTTGACCTCCAAGCGGAGAGGGAAGGACCTTTTTTCGCTTCCAAAACTCCACTATTCCAGGTGTATTAATATAGTTCTATGGTCAACGGTAGACGAATGGTTAGTGTCGGTGGCTTCAGTTCTAAGGATTCTTGGTTCGATCCCATGTAGGGAGACTGGCCTAAAATGACATACCACTTTTTAAATATCAATTAAAATCTGTTCTAGTTATGGAAATTTTGTAATTTTCAGTAATAGTATACATTGGAGGCTAGAAATGATAATTTAATAGATTTGAAAGATATATTAAACAAATCTGAATAGTTTTTTTTTTCAAATCTTTAATTTTGTGTTAGTATGTCATTTTATCCTTAACTAAGTGTAAAATGACATACTCCATACTCCTATGTCATTTTACCATGAATAATAATAATTGCCATTCAGTTTGTAACAGAAAATTTTCTTTATTTTGTTGATTTAATATATATTTTATATAAATTAAAATAGAAAAGTGTCAGCTGGAAAAATCAATTAACAGGTCTTCATCGTACAGGTCTTCGTTCTTAAATTGTAGACGTTTCTGAACTTTTCTTGCAGTTTTTCTTAACTCCAGTTTTTTTTCTCCTCAGCTTTTTCTTTTAATTCTTTTAAAATATGGACTACTTGTTAAAACGGCTTCATGACTTTTTTCAATTTTGTCTTTGTATTATTTATCATTGCTATAGGAAGGGGTGACAGGTCAGCTACTGAGGATAACATTAGTTAGGTTAATTAATTCCAATAATCATGTAGAGGTAACTATTAGGTTATAAAAAATTAACATATAGTACGGTACATAATATAATCATATCTTATAATAATACACTATATAACAGGCTGTCTCAGAACACAGAGGAATGAATGAAATCATCGGGGTAAAATGACATACTATGTCATTTTACCCTGTTTGCGGTGTTCTGGTTGAATGATTTTTCACGCTTTCTAAACTATAACCTTAATTATTTAAACAAGTGCATACTGTTCTACAAATCCTAATTAACAAACGTTAATGAATGGATCAATAAAATGTATTATTAATATAGGTACATTACGCATTAAAATAGATGCAATTAAATATTTTCAAACTCGTCTTTTCAATAATGCTATGTCTCAAGCGTAAATACAATGCCTCGTTGCCGCCATTAACAGAGTATCTTTCTTGCTTGCCTAGTTTTACCATACAAACATCAAAAGTGGCGCTGAACACGGCAGTAAGTCGAAACACCTACTATGTCATTTTATACTGATATGTCATTTTAGGCTAGTTTCCCCATTGATAAAAATAAACTTTTATTTTTACTTTTTCAAATGTATACAATATTAATATGTGCCATAATAATATTCTTGGTTCGATCCCGTGTATTTATAAACTTTTTAGTTTTTCAAATTTTTCAATATTAATGTGTCATAATTTTATACGGTCTAAATATTGCTTTCTGTGCCTCTACAAATAAATCCTTGTAAAGTAATTAAGTAACACGATAAAACTAAAAGTTAAACAAATTGCAAATAAAGCATAAACAATTCTTTCAGCATAAATTATAAAATTTTAACCTGTAAAAAGTTCTTGATGAAAAGAAACAAATAAATTCAAAACTAATACTATGAACCAAATAAAACTTAGTTAAGGTGTAGGCCTATTTAAAAAATTTGTTTAGTAAATATTATAAACATAAGGAAGAAATAAATATAATAGCTACGAAATCTGTTATAACCTTCATTCAAATAAAATTAGTTCAAAAGCTAAAGTAGAAAAGTCGTACAAAGGACTTGAACTATTCGTTTTCGGAGTAAGCCTATCATCAATTTTATATCAACCATTCGGAATTTCGTCCATAAAAATCTGTTTATTTCTCGGTCACAGCCAATTGCGTCGGTTTTCTTCAAATTTTACATGAATATTCCGTGAAAGCGTTTAAAACGACGTGACAAGAATTTTTATTCTTTGGCAACGGCAAGGATGGTTAAAGACAAATTAAAAATATAAGAAATCTATAATAGGTTCCGAGTTTATTTTTGAATTTTCTTTCATACCTTTATCTACAATCTTATGAAACGACACATTCGTATTCAGCAGATTTGAGTTGATATTTGAATGCAAAATACTTATGCGAATTGATTTGACAGATCTTGTACATTATTGGTTTGAAACGAGGAAATTATGCCTTTATCTATCCCAGTTTGATATCTCCCTAACATTGAATTAATATTTTGCCTTATGTTTCGAGAATCATTCCTATTAGACAAAAACCTTTTTCATAAAAATCTGAAATAAAGAGCATATATTCACCACTGTAAGGGAGTGGTCTAAATATGCAACGAACCTACAGTTGACCACGCCCCTAAAATATTAATGTTTATATAGAAGTACTACTTCGATTTCATCACCCAATAAGTCTGTGGAGGACTCGTGGAAATGTATTCCTTATTTCAGGGGTTCTCAAACTCTACGTGGTACGCGGGGCAGATTACGGGTCGACTCAGCGAGCCGAGTCGGCGATATTGTAACGTCTGATTTAATTGAATATTTCACCCACTAAATACCATCCAATCTCAATAAAACAAAAACCATTGGAAAGAAAATATTTTAAACTTTAATTTTTGTATCTTTTTTTTTTCTAAAACGTATATTTACATATGTAATCATCGTTTATAATCAGTGTGTGTGGAAACAGTGTACTGTGCAGTGCGTTTATAACCTGTGGTTACCTAACAATCAGTGATTTGTGATATAAAAGTGCTAGAAATAGAAAAAAGTACAGTGAGTTTTTATAAGGGATACATGGAACTCCAAGCCCGCCTATTATAATAGGCATCAATAAAAAAAAAAAAAAAAAAAAAAAAATCATCGTTGTAGTTGTCTATACACGTCTGAATCCATGAAACAATCAAAGATATGGCGCATGTAACCCCTTATTTTTATTGCTTGTAATCGCTTCATAACCTAAGTAATCGAAAAAAGAAACAAACCTTCTTATTCGTCAATATTGTCTCTTTTTCGACACCGCCTTTTAAATTACAGACACGCCCATAGTTTTCAACCGCAACTAACAAACTACCCTCTACGTGAAAGAGAGTTTTCGAGCTTAACATATCTAAAAAGTAAGTACAGAAACAAGTTTAATTTTGAGGACGATTAACAAAACTTGAGCAGAAAATTGAGGAACTACGTAAAAAGAAGCAAGCTCATCATTCTCATTTATTTGTTTGTAATGCGCTTCAAATATATTTCCAAATATATTGTGTTTTTGATGTAAAAAGTGTTTTTAATTTAACCCCCCACCCCGATAACAAGGGATACACAAAAATTTAATTTTTCATTAAGGGATACAGTCTTTGAAAAAGATTGAGAACCCCTGCCTTATTTAGATAATTCTGTTGACTAGTCACATCGCCTTACATTGTCTAACTTTTTTTAATTTCTCACTATAGTATGGTGATCGTAAAAAAAATCGATGTTGAGATTTTTGTGGAAATATCCGTTTTGGGACCCCCCGAGTCCAAAAAAGTGGTTTTTACAAAATTCCTGCCTGTATGTATGTCTGTATGTATACAAAGGTAGAGCGAAAACTATTCGATCGATTTCAAACAAATTTGCACCAAACATGTCAAGTAGGCCTGTATAGATGCACGAAAAAAGGTTTTGAACATTTTTGAAAAACAACCCCCTTTTTGGCAAAGAAACACCCAAAAAATAAGTTATTATTTTTTTATTATAAACGGCTTTAACGATTTTGATAAAATTTGGCTTATTTGTAGCCAATTTGTAGCCTTTAATGTACCCTACCATATGCAAAAAACAGCATCTTTCTAAAAATTCTCGTTTAGCTAATAATAATAATAACTGATTTTTTGGGATTTTTTGGCCATAAAGGGGGTAATTTCAAAAATTTTCAAAACCTTTTTTCGTGCATACAGGCCTAATTGATGTGTTTGGTGCAAACTTTTTCGGAATCGATCGAATAGTTTTCTCTCTATATAGGCCTAATAATAACAATAATTATTAGTTAATCTCCTACTTCAATAAAAAATCACCTCTCCTACCCCACCCACAAGTCACAGTGAATCTGTTTAGTAATTTAAATATGTTTGTGAGAAAGTATGTGCCAGTTCCTGGTACCGTTTATTTTTAAATTTATCATTGCTCTTTGTGTTGTTTGTATAGCTTGATACATAATTGTTTTGTAACAAAAGTACGAAGATTATTCTTATTTTCAAAACTATTGAAATTTAACTGAACTTATCACTATAGGAAACTATAGGGCTCCATCCCGCTTGATTCGAAGCAAATACAAACAGATTATTATATACTCTGATATTTTCAAGGGATTGATTAGAATAAAAATACAGTAATTGGACCGGAGCGGGCGTAAGATGGTAGGGTTAGCGGTGACCTGGATCCTGGCAGCATGAGCAGTAGGATCAGAGTCTTGATTAGGGGAGATGCACTTTGATCGGAGTATGGTGGTGGTTGGAGTAGGGACAGAGTTTGCATTAGGACAGAAGCACTTGGACCCATATGATATTTTCTAGGGGGAGCTTGACCGGGTTAGGAAATTAAGGAGTACCCTCCCTTCCTTCGCCAAAAGGGGTTCAAGGAAATTTTTGACCTTCCCAGAAAACTTTTAAAATTTGGGAAGCCAATTTGGCTGTTCAGGTGAAATATTAACCCACACAGCAAGGAGTCGAATTTGGAAGCCAATTTGGCTGTTCAGGTGAAATATTAACCCAAACAGCGTTGAGTCTGTACCTTTACACCGTCAATGAATGCACCAAGCTATAACACTCCTAGAGGCCGCACCAAGTAGTGACCCAGCAGCTCATGCTTGAACTCTTGTAAAAAAAAAAAAAAATAAGTATATGTAAAATCAAACAGCACATAACATTTAAAACATATTTTAGTGCTAATCTCTTAAAATAAAAATTCCTGACTATAATTAATAATATACATATTTTCCATTCCTTGGGAGCTAGGGGGGGCTTGGACTTGTATAGGGTGGTGGTGGTAGCGATGACCTGGATCGTGACGCATGCGCTGTAGGCCTAGAGTTTTTGTGCGAATGATAAGATTTCTTTCATATAATAGAAAGATATTGTTTAGTTTAGATTACAAGATTTAGCTGACATTTTGCATGTCTTATCTATTTTGTAAAGAAGTTACATAAGCCCCAAAGCTATAATTAGCACGATCCGCTACTTGATTTGAGATGAGTAATACCACTCGAGTTCATCGACAATTTAGATACAGTATCGACACAAACATAGAATACCGTTAGTAAGCACATATTCACTTACCATTCTCAGTCTTATTATAAATTTCGGCCTTATGCACACAAAAGTCAAATTTTCAAAAAAAGTTTATTCCGTAGAAACCAAAATCGCAACGACGTTATTTTGATTTCGATAATTCAACTAAAATAATTTGTTTAAGGGTCTGCTCCAGTAAACGAAAAAGCAACCGGACACGCAAGTGCTTCTCACTCTATCCCTATCTAAACAGTGCACTTTCTTGCAGCTGAACGCTTTGACATTGCCTCATTTCAAACCATTTTATAAGTCTATCTTTTGTAATTGAGTGTTGAAAATAAAACTGAATATTCTTTATAAAATTTCGGATCCGGCTTGCAAATTATTTTTTATTGTGTTAGGAAAAAAATTCAAACTTTGTACTTACAAAATGTCAATTACATAACAAATCAAAAGCATTTGAAAAAAATGTAAAATGCAAAACGGATGCGTATTGTGACTGTGCTTAAAATGAGACCTTGCAAACAATTTTATGATAAAAATAAAACGAAATAAATGGTTTGAAATTTAACATTGTTCTTATGGGATAAAAATCCAAGATGGCCGCCACTACAGCAGACCCTTAAGTAATGTCTATAATTTAGGGAATGAAATAGACATTTATGAAAGAAAGTGTAAGAAAAAATGTTCAATCAGGACACTTGCGTAGATGGAGAGAGACGGTAAGAGGTCAGAGACAGGCACACGACTTCATTGAAGGCCTGGATGGACGCCTAAGCAGAACACTGCTGGGTCTTGGCAGGCCGGAAGTGAGGTTGTTGGTCGGTCTACTGACGGGACACAACTCTCTGAGGAGGCACCTCCACCTAATGGGGCTGGAGAACAACCCATTATGTCGAAGGTGTGGAGAGAAGGAGGAAACTTCTTTCCACGTTCTATGCGAATGTGATGCCCTCGCATCAATGAGGCAGAAATATCTGGGACAAGGATACCCTGACACCAGTCATATACGAGAGGAAGGCCCCCACGGACTTCTTCGGTTCGCAAAAAGGGCGGGTTTGATGTGAACTACTGCATGGACATGGGGCACAGAGGACCTCATGGTTTAGGTGCAGTGGGTCCCGGTGGTGGATCACATAAACCCCCTATATAATAATAATAATGTCTATAATTTACTGGTTTTCCTTACAAGACTTAGTACAGATGTTCACGATCGATTCCCCGCATTTAAAAAAAGTTTATCTTTAAAATTTGTTGAAGGATTCGTAGGCCTAAGCTTACAGAGGTGGAGCTGCTTCGTCCTTGTATTACACTGCACACCCTATTCCGAGTTATTTTTACTATCGGTTCTTCAAATTAGTTTAGCTAGGCATTGGTATTTACACTACTTAGAAGGTGCATAATTTGGTGCAACATGGAAATGAAGAAAAATCGCCTACTAACAATACACCAAACTTCAAAATTATGAAGGTTTAAAACTCCAAAAGCATTAAAAATTACAGTTTTAATTTGAATTTTGAAATTTGACAGTTATATTTGACCGTTATTCAAAATTTTAAAATAGATATTTAATGTGAAAATAATGAAGGACCCCTGATTATGAAAGTGTTTGATAGGGTCAATACTTACGCCCATGATTAAATGACCAGTGTAGATAATACTCGGAAGTACATGAACATAAAAAAGTAATAAATACTTACAGCAATAAAATTGATTTTCTAAGAATAATGTTATCTGTTTTTTGTTATAACTAACGCTTTTAACGGCCGGGAAAAGTGGCCTTTAGGAATAGTAATTCCTAAATTACTGGTACACTTGTGACAACTCTAAGCGGTTTTATGGTCAGTAGGTTACACAATCATAAATTTGACTAATTAAAAATGGTTACTGACATTTTATTTGAATTAGCACGATCACAATGACAGTAGCTTAATTACAGTAGTTCTAGTAGTGATTTCAAACGTATGCAAAAAACAAAAAAACAAAATCAGAATCAAGATAACAAGGAGCGTGTACTAAAGCAAAACAAAATAAAAATAATTACAAATTCATTTTGCAGTGTTACTGTACAATAACTAATAAATCAATAAAATAATATTATAAAACATAAAACTAACACAAGCATTTAAAACGATTTTGTATTTATATTCATTTTGTTTTACTTTAGTATACTTTCCCCGTTATCTTGATCCTGATTTAGTTTCTTTGTTTTTTGTGTACGTTTGAAATTTTAGAAGACCCTTAAGAGGCCTTTTATGTATTCAGCTTTAACGTAGCTAAAATTAACAAAGTTATTAGCTCAAAAAACAAGCATGTTTAGTAACGAAAGGAAAAAGTTAAACTTTAGGCCTACATAAAAAGTAGTAAATTTTTTTTGTAATTTTTTCATAATTATAAAAAAGTTTCGTAATTTAGTTCTAAATAGAACTGTATAAACATATTTATCATTTCAAATTTCTTATTTTGAAAACATTAGTTTTTATGTTCCTACTACAAGACTGCTAACAAAACTAGGCCTGTTTTGAATAGTAATTTAGGAATATATCATTTGCCCAAAAATGACATATTATTATAAGAAAGTGTAGAGGATAAATCAAAGAATTGAACTGTATACCTGTAAATTATCATTGTAAATTTCATAAAAGTATTTGACTTAGCTTTACTTGAATTACAAAATGAGATGAAACAAATGAAACCTCGCGGCGATAAAGCTCATACAAAAAATGATTGTAGGACACCGTGGGAAGTGTTGGTACATGGGTTGAGATCACTATCACGACGTTTTAACATCGTTTGTTTTAATTATTTCTAATATTGGAATATGATATGGAACTTATGATACATTGTTAAGTTTGAGTTATTTAAGTATGTAAATATTTAATTGTATGTTGTCCCTCTATAACGCGATATTTTTAGCTATCTTACGCATTATTAACCTAAATAAAACACAATGTCTCTAAAAGAAAATCTTTGGCAGTTAAAGCTCAAGAAAAGAAATAAAAACGAGAACTAGAAATCCAGGAATCGCGGGGATTGTAAATAATGTTTCACTGGCTAAACCTTGTGCTTACTTCCTTACTTGCACACTATTTTCAACCTAAGCTCAAAACCACATGTGTTATTTCAACGGGCGAGGTCTACTGTTCACAGAACTACTAGTATAGTACACGTAGACAGTAGTAATACAAATAATATTAGAAAATAATTGCCTATATGAAACTTAGGATGTTGAAGACAAACTACGTAGACTCTTTATTGACCGAGCGAAGCGAGGTCTCCGTTTTAGTTCGACCGTTCGGCATTTCGTATGTGTGTCTGTTTGTCTCACGATTACGGCCAAACGCCTTGACCGATTTTGATGATTTTTTGCATGAATGTTCCTTATTCCTAGGCCGAGCAATGTATATGTACGGGGTTTTCCATTTTTCATTTTTAACCCCTTAAATAAAATAAAATGGCGCCCGGACCATTTCAGTGTAAGCTTTTTTCTAAAGCCAGTTTGTGGCTTAACCGTAAGTCGAATTTAAAAAACTAATAACATTTTGCGAGTAGCAAATTTGATTTTCAACAAAATTGTCTACTTGATTTTTTTCCGTATCTCTAACTGTAAGTTCACAAAATGGCCGTAAACTTCAAATTTGTTAAAAATCGTCCAAGTTTTTGTATTTTAACCATGCTTTTATACGTTTATTCTAAACTAATTCAAAAGTGTTCCATAGCTTTGTGTAGATAAAGGTTCAAAGAATTAATATATGCCAGTAAAAAAACGATTGAAGTAAAATTAACAAAGTTATTAGCTCAAAAAACAAGCATGTTGAGTAACGAAAGGAAAAAGTTCAACTTTATTTCTACATAAAGTTCTATATAAAAAATAGTAAAAATTGTTTGTAATTTTTTTCATAAATGTAAAAAAGTTTCGTAATTTAGTTATAAATAGAACTGTATAAAAATATTTATCAATTTAAAATTTCTTATTTTGAAAACACCAGTTTTTATGTTCCTACTACAAGACTGCTAACAGAACTAGGCCTATTTTAATTAGTAATTTAAAAATATCCTTTGCCCAAAAATGACATATTATTATTATAAGAAAGTGTAGAGAATAAATCAAAGAATTGAACTGTATACTTGTAAATTATTATTTCATAAAAGTATTTGACTTAGCTTTACTTGAATTACAAAATGAGATGAAACAAATGAAACCTCGCGGCGATAAAGGACATACAAAAATTACCTATGTACAGCGCTTTAACATCGTTTGTTTTTATTATTTCTAATATTGGAATATGATATGGAACTGTAAATACATTGTTAAGTTTTAGTTATTTAAGTATGCAAATATTTAATTCTATGTTTTCCCTCAATAACGCGATATTTTTAGCTATCTTACGCATTATTAACCTGAATAAAACACAATGCCCCCTAAAAGAAAATCTTTAGCAATTAAAGCACAAGAAACAAGAAAAGAAATAACGAGAACTAGAGACCCCGGAAACGCAGGAATTGCAAAATAATGTTTTACTGGCTAAACCTTCTGCTTACTTCCTTACTGGCACACTATTTTTAACCTAAGCTCAAAACCACATTTGTTATTTCAACGAGAAGTTATTTGTTATACTGTTCACAGAAGTAGACTACTAGTATTTTAATTGGAAAAATTGGCAGAGAAAACATGAGTAGGCCTAATCAGTTTAAAATGGACATTCAACGGTCAGCGTAGTAACTAAAATATTCTACATTATGAACATAAATATCTACTAAATATTGAAAACAGGAAACAATTGTTTAACCTATAAACACTATTATACTAATTATTCTCTTACATTGTCCATCACTTCGAATACAATTCTAAAACATCACATTTCAATTCCACTGTCACTTGAAAACATTATCATTACAGTAATAATATAAAAACAAAAACAATCCACCTTGACAAACCGGTCAGCTGTTACAATTTCCTATTACTCAATCGCAGAGGCCGTGGTTCGTAACGAAATTCACGGCCGAAACTGTCGTATCGTACTACACCACCGTGTAGGTTTTAATTTAGAGTTAACGCGTTCAACAACAATTGCCAAGCGGTGTTGCCGGTTCTACGTAAACAACGTTTTTAAAACGTGTTTAACCTCGGTTATGTAATGTTGATTGCCAGTTGTTTTGTTTGTTGTAATCGTGTTTGAACAGTGATTAACTCCCGATCGTGCGTAATTAATTGTCGACTGTCAAGTGGTTTTGTTGTAGAATATGATACAATTAATTAATGCGATTCTCTTTTTACAGCCTCTACTAAGGAATTTCAATTTTAATTAATATAGGCCTAAGTGGTGCGCAGAATCGTAAAAAGTTTTACTACGCCATCGACAATAAAGAAATCAATTAGGTTATCTTTGTGGAAAAATATTTTTTACAAAAAAAAATTGATAACTTTAAATATTTTAAACCCCAATGTGTGACTCATTGACTAATCTAAATAAATTCTAAGCTAATAAGTTTGAGTTAGAAAAACGAAACTTATTGTGTTTAGTTTGTTTACGACGGGAAATTCTAAAAAGTAAACATTTTAAACTTTTAACCTGCAAAAAATCGAAGTTTCTGCAGGTATATAGTCGGTGCAGACTTTTTTGCTACGTCCATTTTGGCTAAACGGATTGTAAACCTATGGTAACAACGAATTGCGCGTCCTTCGAGCTAACGGGCATAGTCCATCTATTAGACTTCGTTTGATCGTATTGACAATGTTCCATGTTCCATAGGAAATTAAAAGAGCTAGAAAAAATGTTTTTTTTTTATATTTTGCATAGAAATTTCCCGCTTTCTAGTTATTGGGATTTAAAAAAATTAGGTTTAAGTTAGTTATTTATTTTAAAATAGCTTCACCTTTTTCAGGCTTTAACTTAGCAGAGCTTTAATAACAAGGTTAAATTCAACCCGACAACAAATTCTGGAAATAAAAGAATTATTTTGTGGAAAATGCCAGGTGTACTTAAGACCATACGGGAGAAGTGTAAACTTCTATTGCGATATTCTGACTTACACTTCAAAAGTATAGAAAATATTGAATAAAAATGAGGAAGCAAAATGTCCATTTCAGAGGTATTACCAAGTAAACTATTTTAACACAAGT
>JAGFPH010006318.1:21638-42923 GCA_018207615.1 Philaenus spumarius
ATATTTTGCGGGATTTAAAAAATGTATGTTTAAGTTAGTTATTTTTTCAAAATAGATAGGCCTTACAATTCAATATTCATTCCATATTTGTTTCTATATCTGTATAAGAATGATCCTCATTAATCAGATGTTCAGCGAAATTGGATTTTGCAGCGTTTAGTCTCGAACTGGGAGGAATGTGTTCCAAATCTCGTTCGGAAAGGTCGTCCTGTCTGTCCAGTGTAATTTTTAGGGCAGTCATTACAATTAATACTGTATACCACAGTCATATCAAATTTATTAACGGTGTTGACTCTTTGAGTTAACAAAGATTTTAGATTGTTGTCAGTTCTGTATGCCACCTTGTACCCTTGTTTCTTAAAAATTGATTTTGTTTGGCAATGCATGTCCCTATTATATTTTATAGTTATATATGGCTCCTTTTTGACATGTTCAACGTTATTTTTCTTTTTGTTGTTGGAGTACTTATTATTTAATTTGGTAATAATTGCCGCATCATATCCATTTACCGATGCTATAAATTTAATGGTGTTCAACTCAATACGGTACCTTTCTTCACTCAAAGGAACATTGTTTAATCTAACTAATAAACCGTCTTAGATATATTTTCAGAATACTAATGACTATTTTAATAAGATAACCAGGAAAAGGTGATATCTTATGTCATAAAACTTTACCCAGATTTTAGGAATATAGGAGTAACAAATTGTAATTACTTTCTCACTATACTATAGTATAGAGAAAGTATAGTGATCGCAAAAAAAATCGATGTTGAGATTTTTGTGGCAATATCCGTTTTGGGACCTCCCGAGTCCAAAAAAGTGGTTTTACAAAATTTCTGTCTGCATGTAGGCTATACAAAGCTAGAGAGAAAACTATTCGACCGATTTCGAACAAATTTGCACCAAACAAACATGTCAATTATATTAAAGACCATTAAATAATACCTTTGCGTGGTGACCAATAGGATGGGCGCGCAGCGTTGCCATATCTACTAGTCTCGAACACTCCTGGTATTTACCGCTCGAGGCTTGAGCGCACAGTTTAAAGAATTATAAATGCGTTGAGTCAGCCGCGTTCAGTTAGAAGCGTGGGAAGAACGTGACAACGTCGCACTAAGGCGATTGGAGCGTTAAAGGTCTCGCTGGACACAAGCCCGTCCCTCAACGGTATTCTTTCGTGGTCTTTACTGTAGGCAAGTAAGTATAGATGCACGAAAAAAGATTTTGGAAATGTTTGAAAATCAACCCCCTTTCTGGCCAAAAAACAACCCCTAAAAATCAGTTATTATTGTTTTACAAAAAAAAAAAAAAAAAAAAAAAAAAACGGCTGTGATTTTTATAAAATTTGGCCTATTTGTAACTCTTAATGTTCCCTACCATGCAAAAAAAGCGCATCTTTCAAAACATTCTCGTTTAGCTAGTAATAATAACTGATTTTTGGGGGTTTTTGGCCAAAAAGGGGGTTGTTTTCCTAAATTTTTCAAAACCCTTTTTCGTGCAACTATACAGGCCTAATTGACAAGTTTGGTGCAAATTTGTTCGAAATCGACGGAATAGTTTTCTCTTTATCTAATAATAATAATATTTATTAGTTACACTCCTACTTTAATGTATCCCCTCTCCTAATTTAATACAATTATGAAGTCACAGTGAATCTATTTAGTAATTTAAATATGTTTGTGAGAAAGTATGTGCCAGTTTCTGGTAAAGTTTATTTTACTTAGCGCAGCAATCTTATTGGTATTTTTTTCAAACTATAAACATATCAGTGTTTCGGACATTGTATTTGTCTATCGTCGAGTGATAAAAACACAATTCAATACATTAGACAACACTAACAAGTAACAGTTCTTATACACACGCCCGCACAATTCACAACCTTCACCATTTTATGTCTCTGGGCTGACTTCAGGGAGTGCACTAACATTAACTATTTATGCCAAACTCAGCTTAGGGGAGACCGGGGAAGTGGCGATTACCCAGGTATAGGTAGTACCATTTAGGATGGCGCGTGGTTTGCGCAGAAGCAGTAATGCCCTTCTCTCTCCAACGTAAGTTTGTAAGACCCTTCTCTCTCAGTCTTTGACGTTTTGTAAGAAAAATACAGTCTGTGTCAAATCCATCGATTAGAGGGCCAACGAACAATTTTTAGTATTGGACGCGCTTTCAATTACAAGCTTCTGCACAGTACTAGGATTATCTAAATAGGACAAATTTTATATATTTGTAATCTGCGTGATATGTTGCAACTAACAGTATAAATATCTTCCAGTTAAGTAAATGTTCGGAATTTATACAATAAGAAATACTTCGATTTTTTTAATCGGGACATGAAAAAGTAGTAAAGCGTAAACTTTTTATATTTTTAGGGTAGAAAGAAACTTCCAGCGGCAAAGTTGTAGAAAATTAATTGATCTACATATTTTATTTCAAACATTTTTCAGTCATATGTTTGGTTTGTCCACAAATCGCTTGCAAATAAGCGCAACCAATATTATCAGGTATGTCAGGTAATAGCCTAATGTAAACATATTGTTTTTTCTTTTTCTTATAGCTATAGTTAATTTATAATAATTAACTGAATTGAAGAGCGGGACAGTTAATAATTTATGTAATGTAAATATATTGTTTTTTTATGTCTATACTAAATTCATAAGAAACTACTTGAAGAGTTGGACAGTAAATTATTTAATGTAATGTAAATATATACTATTTTTCTATTTACTTATATCTATAGTAAATATATAATAAACTACTTTATAAGTTATAAAATATCCTTTAATTGAAATCGTATTTTAAGCGTGTTTAGTACATGTTTTATTTAAAATGTCTCGATAACATAAAGTAAATACTGTAAACCGACATAACTAGGGTTGACTGTACAATGCTCCGCCTAAACTTAGGAGGGGAAGTGTGGTGGGATAGGTACTCTGTCTCACTCGCACTACCCGCCCTACGCTCCATCCTATATGATTTTATCAATAATGCCGAACATTACATTTTTTGCTTATTGTGTTTGAATATAGAGTCTGTTTGGTGCTGATACCTACCATGCTTGGACTGGCTTCATTACGTTGCTAGGTTTGCTAGTGATAACCAAAAAACTGTGTCTGCCACTTTGCTTGTTAAATTCAACAAACATTTAAAACAGGGTAAATACAAATTTGTTTAGATCTACTTTATTTATTCAGGGACACTAGAATCAACAATCATTTTAGTATATCTAACCTATGTTGAGATGTTTAAGAACTGTAATTTAATGTTTAATATTCCATGAAAAAAACATGGCGACAAATGGGGTAATCACGAATTAACTGTTCGCCATTACCCCGAACCATGTTCCTCACATGTGTTATTATGGCAATTTTGTAATCTACATCTTCTGTCAGGACAATGGTGTGGTTTTGCTGTTAATACCACCACACCCGTCTCATAGGCTACAACTTTTGAACATTATGTTCTATCGCCCTCTGAAAACTGTGTTTAATCAAGAGTATGATATCTTCATGCGAGAAAACGAGATTCATCGTTTCAGATATCACTACTATATTCGAAAAAGCTGAACTTACATCAAGGTAGCATACAAGGAAAAAGAAATACATGTGTTCAAAATAACAGGATCTAACCACTTAATCCAGGAATTTTTAGGGGAAGACTTCTTGGTTGCAGATGTTAGAGCTATTTATGATCTGCAGAAGGTTAAACTAAAGAATTACAAACGGCATTACAACAAATTACCCCAAACTCAACTGCAGTTAATAAAAACGAGACGATTTCTATAGTTCTGTTGCAGAGATTTCACCAACGTACTGTTTATACTTACCAACATTTTTGGTTTTAATTAAAAGCAAAAATTAAAATTAAATTGAATGTTTTAAAATTTTTACTATTAAATTAAAAACTATTATTTCTACAATTTTGTTTTTACATAAGTTTTAAATATGGGGCAATAGTGAACACTATGTATGTTAGTAAGTACCCCGGATGGATTATATTTGATGAAACATGAGTTATTTTTGTCATCAGTTTTCATGACTTTGTGTAATTTGACACCAAACCTTAAGTCATCGCCATTTCCCCGTTCTCCCCTATATAATTAATATGTAAATTTTAATTTCCCTCTTATTAGCGATGCGATTATAGCCCAGTCAACGAATGATTCTAGAAGGAAAGTCAATAAGCGGAAAGACCAATGTTGGAGCTTTTTCCGTCATTTCTTTGTAAAATGGCACTTATCAGTGAAGCTATTACTTTTGCACTCATACAGGACACTTTCCCACCACTTTCGTGCAAGTTCTCGTCACAAACAAAATACGTTTACGTCGACATTGCGATATAATAATAATAACAATAAAATATACCGCATATAATACTAATAACATATACCGGATATAATAATAATAAAATATAAAGGCGAAAAACACAATAATTCGACTTCCTACGGACGTATGACGTTATATAAACTAACTCAACTGAAGCGAGAAACAAAACATTTTTCCGTCGACATAGCGACATAATAGTAATAATAAAATAAAATAATATACTGAGGCGAAATACACAATAATTTGACTTTCTACGAACGAGATAAGAACTGGAGAGAGCTCACGATGGTAGACCGCATGGGGAACAAATAATAAAGTATTCTAATGCGAAGAAAAGTTCTTTTCGAAAATTACCGATTTTCGAGAGAGTATATCTCGTTAACGGTTACAGATAGCAAAAATACTATAGGTATATAAAATGTAGAGAATTTTGTCAGGTTTAATTTTATATACGTTTATATTTTTTGTATAACCAACCCCTACTGAGATATAGGTAAAAAATGATACCTTTAACCCCTCTCCCCCCACCCCTCAGGGTCAAGGACTTTTAGTATGTTATACTACTAGGTATCCCAAACAATATACCATAGTTGGTCTTTCCGCTTATTGACTTTCCTTCTAGACCCCCCTTTGGGCATTCGTTGACTAGGCTATTAATAAAATTTAAAACAAGAAAAATACGAAACACGACAAGAATTCATTACTTAGCCTATTTATAATCTCGCGTAAGGTTGAACTTAATAAAAACATTGCACAGGGAAATTTGAAATGTCGTAACTTATTGTGTATTAGGCTAGACACTTTTATCAGTAAAATACGGAAAGGTTGAGAGACTAAAGTCAACAAACTTCCCGTAATCAATTCGCTGTAAATTGGATTTTGTTTCTACACATTAAAAGTGGACTTTCGGTTGATACAACCTTGCAAATGCTTTGTTACTGTGCATGTTTGTCGACTCCTAATAGTAAAAAGTCCAGTACTTGGGAATTCCAGAGGGCTTAGATTTACTTTATTTATACTAATTACTATGTTTTATAACTTAGATTGAGTGACCTACTGGGTGAAATCATTCTAAAAATAACATATGTATCATGTTATTTAAATGGGGAAAGTTATAACTTTGATTGGCCATTATGTTGGATACAGTCAACATACAGACCTCCGGTTTGCACCAATCTTCTTCTTTTATCAAGGCCTTTAAAATGAGATGTCAAAAATTTGGTTGCTATAAAAATTAAAGGTATTAAAATGTTCTTTCAAATAAGACATATTAGAACTTTTTATAATTGAAAACTAACTAAGATATAAACAAAAAAGTACCAAATTAAAAATTTTTTTCTTTATATATATATTTTTTTAAATTTTCTCATTATATTGAACATTTTTTTAAATCCTTATAGATGTAAATGCGAATATGCTGAAATTTTTTAGATTTTTTGAAATAATTAATTTATATTTCGCATAAGTTACATTTTTTTAAACAAAAATTATCAAAAATTAAAAAACATATTGGTTTTTCACCAATTACTCACAAAATATTTGTTTTTTCAAAAAATAACAAGAACACAAAATTAAAGATTATAAAGAAAGAGTTTGAATCAAGTCAGATCACTCTACCTATTATGGTTCAAAAGATAAAAACGTTTAAAGATGGCGTTCAAGCGGATTTTAAAGAAAATTATACATTTGTAGTTTGAATAGATAAAATACTGTAGGTCCAATAAGATTTAAATTCACAGAAAATATGTCCGAATATTTTATGTCCAACAGTTTAAAAGATATGATCATTTAACTGTTGCAATTGAGCGCATACGAAAAGAAATTTTGCATTTAAAATTGTAATACTTCGAAAAATATAGGTTTAATAAATATTCAAGTTAATGGAAAATAAAGCTTGAGCTGGGCAAAGTCAGGTATCCTTGTAGTTTTAAAATACAAACAATTTTAGGTTGTTGAACCAAAGGCTCTCAGTGATGAGATCATTGTGTTTAATGGCTTAATAATAGGTTGAACTATTACTGGTGTTGAGGTGATCATTAGCTATTACATTTTATCTAGTATTGAACAACTAAATTACAAAAATAAAAAATCCTCACGCAAAAAAAAGAGTTTGCTTGAATCAAAGTATTAATGCGAAATATTAGTACTTTAAGATCTCCAATAATAGGATGAAAAAGATCCTTAAAGCTACGTCTTAAGAACCTTTGATGAAATTTTGAATAAAAACTATTATAGTTTGCAAGAATTTGTTCACAAACTATAATATTTAATTTAAAAAAATGTTAAATTATAAATTTGTGTTATAGATGTGTACTTATAAATAGGGCAACAAAAAAACACAATTTACAGTTGAATTATTTGAAAAGATGAAATTGTTGGTACATTTGTTATCTACTGATTATATATTGGAGTTTTCTAAAAAAAATTAGAAAAGAGTAGTTCTTTTAAGTAGTTTTTAAAAGAGACTACCTTAATGTAGTTCTTCTGGTAAATTTCTACCTAGATTTCGTTTCTTGGTCCTTAGACCAGAAAACAATTGTCAAATCAAAATTGTATAACTAGGCCTATAAATTTATGTAACTTTTTTTAGATCACAGAAACTGCTGTAATTTTGCACAAATTCGTTAGCTGATACATAAAGTATATAAATGGAAAATCTCGGTCGAGGTCGTTGACGAGCGAAATTGAACCAAGGGAGCAGAAATAAAAGGGTTTTTAAAAACTGACAAATTAATGTAATGAATTTGCATTCGTAAATTATTTCATATTAAAAACACATAAGGAGTTTTATTTAACAACATATAACATGGTGTACAAAATACAATTTATTTTATAATTAAAGTAATCGTAATTGTACTATTTGAGTAGTTCTTTTAAGTAGTTTTTAAAAGAGGCTACCTTAATATAGTTACTGAGGTGCAACTTCTGTTAAATTTCTACCTAGTTTTCGTTTCTTGGTCCGTAGATCAGGAAACAATTCTTAAATCAAAAATTGTATAACTAGGGTTTTAAATTTATGTAACTTTTTTTAGATCAAAAAAACTGTTGTAATTTTGCACAAATTTGTTAGCTGATACATAAAGTATAGAAATGGAAAATCTCGGTCGAGGTCGTTGATGAGTGAAATTAGACCAAGGGAGCAGAAATAAAAGTTTTTTTTAAAACTGACAAATTAACGTAATTCTCTTAATATGAAAAATTGCATTCGTAAATTATTTTATATTAAAAACACATTGTGAGTTTTATTTAACGACAAATAACCTGGTAGGGTATACACAATACAATTTATTTTGTTATTAAAGTAATTGTAATTGTACTATTTAACAAATGGTATAATGGTCTATTTGACGAAATGTTAGAATCTGTAAAGTTCAAATGCAATAAAAAACAATCATAAAATAAAAAGAGTTTACAAAAAAACAAAAAACAAAATAACAGGAATTTATCATATAAATTGTATTTATTGAAGTAAGTAAAACAACATATACATTATTGTTCTATGTAGACAGTGGCATTGCCAGGACCTAAGTAAAGACCACGAAAGAATACCGTTGAGGGACAGGCTTGTGTACACCGAGACCTTGAACGCTCCAATCGCCTTAGTGCGACGTTGCCACGTTCTTCCCACGCTTCTAACTGAACGCGGCTGACTCAACGCGTTTATAATTCTTTAAACTATGCGCTCAAGCCTCGAGCGGTAAATACCAGGAGTGTTCAAGACTAGTAGATATGGCAATGCTGCGCGCCCATCCTATTGGCCGCCACGCAACGGTGTTCTTCAGTGGTCTTTACTGTACTGTCAAATTCTATGGACAGTCTTTTGTAACCCCCTCCCCTCTCACAGCATCCGCATCTATTTATATTTATTAAAATATTGATATCAAGAACATTCAATTTTCCTTATATATGGGTTTTGTTTTCCCCACATCAGTTAACTTTTTTTAAAACTTTGAAAAACAGTATTTTTTACAATACAGTAAGTTTTTATATATCAGTCAAAATACATACTTTAAGCCTACATATTTTTATAGAAATGTTTTTTTAAAGAAACTGAACTTAAAATGTTATTTAACTAGAATTAAAGTTTAAAAATAATATAAAACCTAAACTAAACATATAATCATTGGCTCTGTAGTCAGTGTTAAGTTTAAAATTTAACCACGCAGACTTCATCCTTACTTTTACTTCAAATCCTTTTACGAACTTTCTGTTCTGCAAACCTAGATATGATATTATCAAAATCAATATTTTTAGCTACAGAATTTTTAATGGAAGGATAGCTTAACTATAAAGCCTTGTGTGGCCATGGTTGATCTTAGGTAACTCTTTATAAGTTAGAGTTTGAAAAACTTTCCTTACAAGAAGCTACAGTCACACTAATAGTTGAATAAAACCTAGAAGCTCTACTATGAATCATACTCTAACAACTTTCTAACAACTTTAATCAACTAAAATCTCTTGCTTTTGTTGCGCACCCCTGTGGCGGCGCTGCTGTTTGTTGGATAACACTCATTCCAGCAAGTTTAATAATTCTAAAAGAGAAGAAGGCTTAGGACTCCCGTTTGGCACATTCTTGTACAGCGTCAATGACCTCCTTACTACATTTGAATTTTATACCTTCTAAAATTCTGTAAGCAGACTAAAGAGGGGCATGTGTGTGATGTTGCTAAATCTGGACTAAATTTAGCCCGCTTGAGTTCAAGCAATGGGCGACGTTTCCATTGTCAAAGAGCGAGTGCTGTCCTGAAGAATGGAGTGCTGGATGGCTATCTTCTTGGAAAAGCTACTTTTACTTCATCTTTTTAAAATTGTTGATTTAGTACCAAGCAGTGGTAGTTCTCTGATTTGTGATAAAATAGAGGTAAAAAGAATTCAAGGTTTGAAGAATACAAGGATTCAGAAATGTAAAACTTAACAACTTGCACAACAAACAGAAATTCTAAAGAAGCAAAGTCAACAAGCCATCTGGACTACATAGTATTTGTAAGTACATTTGTGGCTATCATGATATGTTTGAAAGACAAATCAGGTAAATATTGACTGTAAAATTTAATTTTTAAAAAAGTATAAAAAACTATCCTTCCTCTTCTTTGCTTATTCTCCTTTCCCCATCTTGTTTGATTTTAAATCACTTTTCTTCGTCTTACTTTTAAAATGTATACATCTGAAATATCAAAACTAAAATTCGAATCTCCTATCAATCTTTGTGTTGCTTCTTCGGGAACAGTCGCCTGTACAGACGGACAATCAACCAAATAACTGCACTTAAAATAGCAGTAACCACGAGAAGAAGTACTAATATAACATCTAGAAGGAAGTATTTGAACCATGACATCCGTGCTGCAGCTGACTGGAGGTGTGGTGCGCCTCGGTGGCGGAGGACATACTCTGTCCAGTAGATGGCTTTTTCCAACGGTGGTTCAGGATTGTCGTTGAAAATTGTAGATTGTTTCTTCATGTTGTTGTAATACCTGAAAAAAATGCAGTTAAAAGTAGTAATTTAGTAAACGTGTAGAGTATTAGTGTTCCTTAAATCACTTGTGTTAAGCATATTTAGTAGTAAAAATGTTTTAATTTGTCTAAAACAAAGTGATTAAACACCATCTCTTTATACGTAGCAGCCAAGAGAAAGTAAGGTCACTGAAATTCTAGTAAAAGTTGTGAAACTAGAATTGGTTAAAAGTACTAGGAATTCTTAAGTGTGCACAATAGACATATGGTTGACGTCAGTGGCAAAACTAAGTTCTTGGATACCCTGGTGTAGAAGGCTCAATATTCTGAGATTGCAAAACATGAATTGAGAAATTTAAATTCAAATTTATTTACGCATTATGTTATAAATTATCTAACCATATATACACACACCATTTTGCATCCGTAGTTTTACAAATTTTAAGAATAAAGAGATGTTAATTGTTTGATTTATTAGGTTTTTCTCTAAAAAGTAGGCATTCACTTATTGTTACAATAAGATCGACATGATCAGAACAGGTTGTATTTAAGATTTTGTCAAATTAAATAATAGTAGGCTTTTAAAAATTCAAATAACTTGGTCTTGCACGAATTAATTAATTGAAATTTATAAAATTAAATTAGCTTTCATATTATTTAACTAAGTTAAAAGTAGCGTTAGGGATATAGTAAATGCAAAAGGTAAAGATTAAAATTTAATAAACTGAAAGTTCAAATTTGATTAATATCAAGATAATGAATTAACTACATCATTAGTAAAAACAGTGATTAAACTAGAGATTTTAAAAATATGTTCCTTGATTTAATATAGACAAAACAATGACTTTATAAATAAAAAATGGTAGTCATTTGTGCCATTTGATTTTCTATTGACAATAGATTCCAACCTACAGACAATGTGCCAGGCACACTGAGATTGGGTCTCACTGAACCCCTGGCCCATCAGTGCATTATTTGTTTTTGTTTTAAGTAATTGTCTCGCATGCAATTGTAGCAATAATAAGATATACTATTCCAGTTCTAAATTTAGTTTCTGATCATATTTCTGTTCGGACATTTGCCATTATTGGTATATAGAAAATAATACACCATGTTTCGAGAGTATAAATTTATTCTAGTTATCAAGTGAAAAACCAAAGCTAATTACACAACTAAATAGAAAAATTAAACGTAGAGCACTAAGCCTTTTTGTCGACTAACCTAAAAATCAACTAAAAATAACAAAGTTCCCACAACTAGAATACTAGAACTGAGAAAAACTAAATACAAATCGAAAGAGAGAAATCACTGTCATAATGCACAGTCACGTACAAAGAAAACACTACTGCCTTTTTAGAAAAAAAAATGGAACTCCTAACCTAAAACAGCTAAAAACAAGTTCAAATAAACAACCCTTCAAAAACAATAATAGAAAATAAAAATTCGCCAAATTAAAAAAAAACTGAAATTTTTTCGGATAAACCTCTGGAGGCGCCTATAGTAAGAGTCCGCACTAGAACCCTAAAAGAGAGGGGGAAGGGTTTTCACTTTATCACTTGAGAATGTTTAAACGTGAAATATGAATAGCTCTGATTAAATACACTCGATCAGGTTCAAATATGTAAAAAATTTATACAACTAAAGTTAACCAGCGGTTTGAGTTTGGAAATGGTTTTCAAGAACACATCAATCGTTCTTTTAAATTAATTGGTATCAGAAATTATTTCAGGATACAGAAATTAATTCAGAATGTCAAAAGCTAACATAGAGCTGCTTTCAGGGGTTAGAGATGGGATAGAAAAGCAAAACAAAAATTTAAAGGCTGATTGAATACAACCTGAATGTCTATATGTTAGACATAATGATTAACTTTCAACAACTAAACTCTGAAGTAAAAAAATTGTTCATCTTTTACTTGAAATATTCTCTAGAAATTTAAGTCATATTTAATTTCTAATTGATCAACAAAACTCAACTTGTGTGAACTTTATGTTTAAGGTTAACTTAATTATTATTATTATTGTTAACTTAATCCATAGTTATATGTAAATCTGCTTCTAACCTCAAAATCAAACAAAATAAAATCTATTTCTCTTTTCTGTCTCTTCTGAAACTATCTTTCAAAACTCTCTCTCATTCTATAAATAAATAATAGATTTTTTGAACAATTTTGCTGAAGTTTATATAAGTTATTTTGTTTAACACGTTCGCTACCGGTATGCATAAAAAAATCCGTAAATATAGCCCGGCCGGCTCAGTTATGAGTCGGCTATTATGTAGAAATAGCCCTGCGGCTCAGATCTGAGTCGGCCGGGTCCGTCGAAATAGCCCGGGGGCTCAGATCTGAGTCGGCCGGGTCCGTCGAAATAGCCCGGGGGCTCTAGAATGAGCCGGTGTTACAGTGCAACTAAATGGTCGATTGTGAGATAACCGTCTATTTTAGAGGCTTGAAACTTGTGTAGCTGTCTATAGGGATATGGCCGCATATACTGTATGTATGGTCTCTGGGTTTCTTGACTTATAGGGTAAATACATTGTTGCTATGTTGGTACTTCTGGACAACCACAGCTGACTTGCAGCCTGTTAGTTTTCTATAACCGGAAACTAACCTAAACAGTGCGAACACTGTTTAGTGTTGTAGATGGTTGAAGTGAGACGTGCAGTGAGTACGGTTTTATGAATTCATAATCAACCATAGACCGGGCTGCTCATGTATGAGCCGAACCTAAAAATAGCCTAAATCCTAAAAAAAGGTCATATTTGCCACCAGAATGATATATAAGCTAAATTGAATGAAAAACTAATAGATAAAACACATTTTTTTTTATCCGGGCTGTGAGGGTGGTCATACTTATACATATCTGGGCCACAGCAAAGGACTTTCATATATAACCCGTCCGGTAGCGAACGTGTTAAACCACATCTCGTAAATTTAATAAAATAATATTAAATAGTATTAAAATCATTGTAAATTTTTTCTACGTAAATAAAATGTG
The DNA here is from genome assembly GCA_018207615.1 of Philaenus spumarius. Taxonomy (NCBI): domain Eukaryota; kingdom Metazoa; phylum Arthropoda; class Insecta; order Hemiptera; family Aphrophoridae; genus Philaenus; species Philaenus spumarius. Next base: position 34,410 of record JAGFPH010006318.1, read on the forward strand.
GTAAAGTGCGATTTAATCCTAAATTAATACAGCAATAGTGAATTTATCAAGAATTCTTGATTAAATCTAGCATATATGTTGCGTTAAATACTATCTCAATATTTAAAAATAATTTAGTATAGTTTTTAAGAACTCCTATTTATTAAAATCATCATCCACTTACATTGGATTATTCAATAATTCATTTAAAGCCACAGTAAGTGATTTGTATGTGATGTCGTTAAAGTTCATCTTTATACCAACACCTTTAGCTTCTACAAATGCCAGATTCATCGGTTGATCTCCAAAAAATGGGAAGCCGAGTAATGGCACTCCAAAATGTATTGCTTCTTCAATGCTGAGCATTCCACCATGAGAGATGAAGAGTTTGCAGTTCTTGTGGGCTGGAATAAAAATACGAAAAATTTACTTCACTGAAAACTATTATGTGTAACATCTAACAGTCAACAAAATTGCAATAAAGGGAAATTTATGAACACTTTGGAAGAATTCAAAATTTACAAGGTGTTTAGAGTGACAATTAACAAACATCGTTAAATGATCAACTCCATTATTTGAACACCCTTTATGGGACAGCAATATGAATTCAAGAAGCCCAAGGAATTGAATTGGTACAAGTTTTGAGATAACAGACCAACAAACTCACTGTGTTTTTTAAATATAGTTCTGTTATACCGGGTGTTTCTATATTATGTTAACACATAAATGGCAGAATCAATTTATTTACTTAACATACATCTATGAATGAAAAACAGACAATATATTAAATATTCTCCTTCTAGAACATAAAAAAAAATGTAATAGCTCAACCTGGTCACCATTATGTTCCACACACAAAAACCAACGCATCTCAGAATCATGCAAACCAAGTACACACATTTTACAATTTTAATGATACCACATCCCGTATCCAGTCCTTCAGTTCATTGATGTCAGGAACTTTTCTACTATACTCGCGCTCGTTTACCATACCCCAGAGCCAAAAATCACAGGGTATCAAATCTGGTGACTGTGGAGGCTAACACAGTGGTCTACCACGACCAATCCAACGACATGGAAATGTTTGGTCAAGACAGATTCGAACAGTTAATGCCCAATGGGACGGAGCTCCATATTGTTGGAAATACCTTGCAAGAAGGACCCGAAGTAGTAGTTCATCAATGGCGTACTGCTGCAACATCGATAAATAGACGTCTGAAGTCACTGTCGGTGTATCAAAAAAGTAGGGCCCAATTACTCCAGCAGCGGTCATAGCGCACCAAACATTCACTTTTGGTGCGTCACGTTCATACTCCCGAATTACTCGTGGCTTTTCAAACTCGTAGTATTGTCGATTGACAAGTCCACTTTTGTGAAAGGTGACACCATCGCTGAATGTCGTTTCAATAATAATGTCATGCTGGATATTCGTCATTTCTGCTAACACCTGGCAGCATTCCACTCGCTTACGCTTCTGCGACAATGCTAAAGATTGGATGTGTTAAGGCTTTAACTCAAGATCATGTCTCAAGATGTGCCATACTGTTATTTTTGGAATTCCTGTTTCCAAACTACAGGGTTCACTCGATTTCGCAGTAAGGGTTGCTGTATAACAGCATGTTCAAGTCACACCTTCCTGATCTTGGGCGTCCTGCATTTTCTTGATAATTGTTAGAAACTGATCAAGTCTCCACAAACTTATTGTAAATGTGATAAACTGTTAAACGGCTCGGATTGTCACATGCAAATTTCCTTCAAAACTTCTCACGAACCACTGTTGGTGAACCAAACACTTCCGTACAGCTTGCTACAAATTTTCTTTCCTCCAACGTTAAACAAACAGCCATTGTAAAGCCTAACCGATAAATAGAAGACCAATAACATTATCTATTAATATGTATTTATTAATTACAAAATTGCTACAATTGATCAGCTGTTAAAAGGTAATACACTACTTCTTCATTGTTGTTCACATATTTGTTTCTGCCATTTAACTGTTAACATAATATTGAAATACCCTGTATAGTTATTTTCTTGTAGTTATGTCCTAAAGTATTGATGACCCCAAACTATTGATTGCCACATGATCTATGAGTATGAGACGCCTGAGCAGGTGAATTATGAAACCTTTGGAAAGTTAAATAAAGGATAAACCATTCCCCAAGACAACTTCACCAAATAGATCCTTAGGTACAGAGCTTTTGGGATCTGTACCCAAAGGGTATCTCACCCTTAATGTGATACCGGTATCACATGTGTTATCTATTGAGGCTGGTGTGCTAAACGAATAGACAGCATACCTAAGAAGGGAAAGAGTTAATGAAAAATTAACTTACCAAGTATTTCGTCTTGAGGCAACCATTTCACCAACTTTACATTGTTTGAAAGGCCAGGTAAAGTTTCAACATCTATTTTCCACAAAACCTTTTGTTTAAGTTCGCTAAACACCTGAATAAACACTTTTTTGGTTTCATCCGGCATTAAGTGAGGCAAAACATTGGAACCAAGACTAAAATACACAACTCCTTCTGTGGCGTGGTCCATAAATTCCTGAAGATCCTATAAACAGAAGTCACAGTGTATAGTGTTGTAAATCTGAATTTGAGTAAACTAGTGTAAGTATCTAAACGATATAACATGAATTAAATATTTACTATAATACTGTACTTTAATTTGGTACCAACTTAACATAAGGAAAAGTTTACAACACTAACTGTAAAGGGACCTGTAGAGGGTGGTTCGAAATTACATGGGTTTAGGAGCTGATTTTAGAGATAAAAACAAGAAAAATGCACTTCATTGCGTACTTACAAAAAACTTTACAAATATAGTTTAGCTTTAAACGAATGAAATATTTAAGGGAAGTTTAGTGATTTTTCAGTTTTTCAAAAAACCTTCCCATTTTGTCCGATTTTGTCTATTAACAAACTCAACCAGATTTTTGATCTTTATAATAATATTTAATGTAAGTCAGGAAATAATTTGTACAGAAACAAATCTTAAAGATGTAAAAACTGAAAAAGTATGTTTGGTTCTATGCGAATCTTGTGTGTTTTAGACTAGCACCAAGAAGTTTTTTTTCTATAACTCGGTTACTTACTATCTACAAAAAAAAGAAGCATTTTGATTGCCATTAAAAAAATAAACAGTTTTTGTCTCTTGTCAATTTTGTGTAAAGTTAATTTGGTAAAATGTTCGACAGGATAGTTATAAATGTCCGTCATTTGATTTGGGTAGGTGGATTTTTCTAGTTTTCCTTTTAAACTCCTTTCAAAATTTTAACTTATTATATCAATCTATTTTTGAGATAACAATTTATAAGTGAAAAAACAAAGTGTTACTGGTGTAAAAACTAAGGACTTTCACAATTTAATAATGGTACTTTGACTTTACCTAACAGAATTGGTAGAGAGTTTTGAAACACCTGTATATTAATTTTTAAGCTGATGATGGTTTTGGGGGTCTAGATACCATGAAGCGAAAAACTAAATTACAATTTCCAGCTGTTACACTATGGTTGCTATAATTAACTGATCACACTATCAACCTAGCTGGTGGTACAAGAAAAAGTAATAGTTTTCCTTTTACCTATTCTTAAATAATTTAAATGGCTGCCATTAACAATTTGGAATTGTTAAGAAAGAATTATTAAAATTTAAATCTCTTAATGTTTATGGTATAAAATGGTCTGCAAATTATAGAACCTATATCTCTTTTTGTACTTTAAATTAAATATTTAGATCTCTTTTACTTTGATACTTTTACATCATATTACATATTTAGTTAGTTCTGTAATATCTGCATAATGATTTGGTAAGACTATTTCAATGCATTATTTTATTAGAAGCTTATGTCAGACAAATTGATCTTGTAGGTTGTACAGGACTTACCTGAGGTAAAGGTTTTCTCCGAGTTGGAATATGCATCCCTCCGACTTCGATTATGTTGGGATTATATGGTCGTGCATACGTTATTCCAATATGACTGTTGTGTAACACTACGGAGACATTGGCTAACAAGTCCAAGATCGGTGGCATTTTGTCGACACTAGGAATGTATTCGTTCATAATCTGTTCCTGAATCGGAAGATGATAAAAGTGAACGACATACAACTGTTTGGCTAACACGTAAACATTCCTTACTCGTTGAAAGAAACTCATCCGATCGTTGAAATCTGTCAACCAGTTAGGCAAGAACGCAGCTGGATTGGGGTTACCAGTATATTCTTCCAGGGTTTCCTTCCCCGGAAACGTAGTTAGGCCTATAAGCGGGGCTTTGTAATGGTAGCTAATTCCTGCAAAACACTCCTGCGACAATGCAATTTCCGCCATTACCAAATCAAAAGTCTGGTCAGAACGCAGCAGCCTCTGCACTTTTTCATCACTGAGCGTGTCTTTACAAGTTTTTTGACCAACCGTGAATGCAATATTCGATGTTAAATGAGAACTCAAAACAGAGTTTGGCATAAACATCGAGGTTAGCATATCTGAAATAATTTGAAGCAGATTAGAAAGAAATATGAAATGTTTACACAAGTTAAAACAATTGGTGAGTTATTATTATATTTATTGTCAACCAGTGAGCTATACAGTTATTTAAAAAAACATTGTATATTGTTTTAAAACATTGAATGAAGTATGATAGACCAAATTAAAATGAATACTATAATAATGTAACAATTTAATAAAAATCAAAGTATTAAAAAAAGTAAAACACAAAAGCTTTCACACGTAAACAATTTACTAATTTTTAAATGGTGGCGCGCTACTAGTGTCTCGTTTGATGGTCACAATTCAAACGAATGCCCTTGCAGATCCAGTACACCGTCCGGTGTCCCAGATTCTCGCGGAGAGAGACACCGTAAAGCCACAGAATCTGGCAGCGCGCTACTCAGTGTCTCATCTGTTGACACACATTTGATTGATAGCACATTATTTAGTGTCCCGTACACTAGTTAGTGTACCATACACCGGTGTATCGTCTGTTGTTAGCAAATGTACTATTGTAAAATAGTTTTTTTTACTAGATTGCGCTGTAAGTCAAATTTTGAATCAAATTAAAAGTGTCTGATCAGTGCTACCATCTGGGGACTTTGCAAATATCTGTTATTTTTGTATCTAGAATGCGCTGTTAAATCAAATATTGAATCTCACTGGTTTCAGACCAGTTTTCCGTCACGTGCTGCACTCTTTATTCTTTACATGAACTTTATATCGTCTATAGACAGAAATTGTCATTTTAGATTTATAAATAATTAGGTTATTTTAAGTTGTATTTCTAAAATACCTAAATAACGTTTGAACCTACTTTTTGTTGCTGTGAAGTTGTTTCTTATAAACAAAATAGGCCTATTAGATTGAGTTTACTGGCTATCAAGTACGCTAAATTCAGTTATAGTTATATTGTTTTCTGCCTCCATACTGTTTTGTTTTTATAGGTTAATGCCTACTTTTTCTTTTTATAACCTAATTTTGTTTCGCGCTTCCAAAAACTTTGGCGTAGTGCGTAACAAAGCGTAAATTCGGCCCTATTGACAAACGCGTGATTAATGGTTTAAACAAGCAAAGGTAGGAAATAGGAAAGTTTCATTAAGCGAAGCTTATGATCAGGCAAAACCCATAAAATTCTCCTTCAACTTCTAGAAAATGATTTTAAAGCTAGCAGTGGTTGGAAAAGATCAAGGAAAGGAAAATAATTTTTTTTTAAAGTCTGTGAAAAAAGTGGATGAACGAGCAACAGATGACAGCTACTGACATTTTTAATGTTGATGCAACGAGTTTGTTTTTTAAATGCATGCCTAACAAGACATTGACTTTCAAGGGTGAATGTTGCAGTGGGTGCTAACAAAACAAAGAAAAAAATAATACTCTGTTAGTCGAGGGTAACATGGATGGCTCTTAAAAATTGCCTTTGCTTATGATTGGGAAGTCTTCCAATCCTCAAAAAAATAAACCAAGGGCGGGCGTCCATACTCCTTAATCTCCATACCCCGGTCTAGCCCCTCTAGAAAATATAATATGGGCGCCCATGACCCAGTAAATTGTAAAAAATAGAAAACTAAACTAAAAGGTGACTGCTTAGTTATAGCAATGATCTAGGCGTACAGTGGTCGTCTGCTAGGTTTACAGCAGTTCTACAACAAAAGTTATTTAAAAACGAACAAAAAAACAAAATATTATCTTATTAATTAATTACAGCCCCTTTAATATAAATGACCTTATTTAAAACATCTCATTTTGAACACTGTTTACTATATCACTTACTTTTTACGTGCTTGTTATCTGTCAATGACTTGTCAATAACAATTTCTGTAAAATTAGCTAAAGTCTCCTTAACAAAACTTTCTACCCTAATAACTGTGATGTTGTGCCCTCTACTTGCCAGCTCTTTTAGCAAAGGTTGAAACAGAATTTGATGACTCTTGGCTCCTATTGAGAGTATAGCTAAGATATTAGCACTTAGACAACTGGCAGTACAAAGAGTCAGAATGCAAGCAGTTATCCACCATACTTTCATTTTAATCTGAAACAAATATTTAAATCTACGTTAATATATGCTGTTGATTTTATAAAAAACTAGGGGAGACCCCTGCGTGCTCCGCACGCCAACCCCCAAAGGAACATTCTAAAAACATATGTTGTGTTTTATTTATAATAAAGGTGTAGGATTAATAATAACCTCAAAACTAAGATGTTAAATAATGTTAAATTTTCTAACTAAATTATTTCTTATATTTTATAACAGCAGTTACAATAATGGTTAAAAAAACCAGCAAGGGTCAGGTCTACACTCTTAAACCCTAAGATAAAAGCTAGAATACAAAAATAATTGCTTCAAATTTTGAAACCAGCTGTTGAAATATTGGAGGAAACAGATATATTACCTGTTATTTCATTCAATAGGTTGCTATGGTAATAAATGTAAATACGTGTGTTGGTTTATCATTTTAGGCCTAACCTAACAATTTTGTCCGAATAAATTTACAAATATTGAAATTAAAAAAGGTTTTTATCGAAATGAATTATAGCCTATGTTACTCAGGGATAGCGTAGCTTTTTATTAGTAAAATTATTTTTTCAATCGGTTCAGTAGTGCCAGAGACTACCCCCTACATACTACATACAAACAAACAAACAAACTTTACCTCTTTATAATATTAGTATAGATATAGAAAAGGATACAGAAGTTTTGGTAATAGAAGCTTTTGTGGTTAGTGTTGATATAAATGGCAAAACTGTCAGTTAAATTTTGAGATAAGTGTTAATGGATCTGGCAGCTGGATTATCAGCTTTCAATATTAGTGTTGATAGATCTAGCAACACTGTCTGTTAGGATTTTTCATTATATTGATAGGTCAGGCAATACTGTCATCAGGTTAGCTTTTGTTATTACTGTCGATAAATCTACATTATCACTTTTCATGATTAGTGTTGATATATCTAGCAACACTGTTTTTGAGGTTTTATCAGTAATGTTGATAGACCTGAGAACACTGCCCGCTTTCGTGATTACTGTTGATAGAACTGGCAACACTGTCATTTAGCTTTTGTGTTTATTGTTGTTATCATGGAAGTCTAGAGTTTATGCAAATAAAACAACATTAAATTATATGCTCTGTTTATCATCATAAACAAGAATTGACGAGAGTTTCGATTTATTGGCACTAGAGGCTGCCTCTTCGTATTCAGTAGTCTAACTAATCGAACCGTAGACAACCTATAAAATACTCACAGTGTAATTAGAATATCCAATTAGTCGGAGACTGAATTCGTATTAAAGCTGTGCATCTACTCGAATAAAACAAGAATTAGTACAACGTCAAAGAAGCCGTTTGACTTTCTGTTCGTCACAGTGGCAGATTACCCATTAGGAATGATAAACACTGGGGGCCGCAATCTCCAAGGAGCCCATTGAATTTTGCAAACTACCAAGAACTTGTTCTGCACGAACTGGCAACACTGGCTGTATAGTAAGAGCCTATCGGTGAGCCTATTGGTGTCTAAGAATAGATCGATTTTTTTTAGCCTCACCAATGAGTCTAGAAGTAATGAAATTATTAATTTTTGAAGACTAATAATGTAATTTATAATAAATGTAGTAATAATTATTAAAACATAATGTGAATAAATTAATGTTAATAATAAATTAACAAACTGTGTTAGTGTTCAGCGCATCTGTGTCGATCAGCTGTCCAGGCCTACAAATTTTTGTTTATGAAATTTTCAGGTTTAATAGGAAACATAATAAAAATGATAAAAATCTAATTTCTCACTGTAAAATTTTTGTTCGTTTTGAAAATAGGAAAATTTTAATGTACAATTTGAATTTTACACCCAATTTTGGCTTAAAAAAAATAAAAATAAAAATTATTTCAGCTTATATGTTTATTTATAAAAAGTCCATTGATTTATCTTCAATTTTTTTTATAAAAAAATATAAATAAATAAACATTTTGTGACTTTTTAAAAAAAACGCTTGCCAAATATGTCTATTTTTATAGTGTGCCCAAAATCAGTTTACACTTTTTACACACCC
>JAGFPH010006318.1:47923-67626 GCA_018207615.1 Philaenus spumarius
TTCAGGGAGCACCAAAACAAAAAATTCCACTAAAAATATTTTTGGGTTCAGGGAGCACCAACACAGATAATTGCACTAAACAATTTTTTTGGGGTTCTGGGAGCACCAAAACAGATAATTCAACTGAAAATTCAAAGTCGAACATTTTTACGAAAACAATACTTTCTCCATATACTACGTATGGGGTGGAGAAAGTAAAATGGTAAATGTGTATTAAAATTTGATAAAATATTTTTTCCTACAGCTACCTAATAAAGTGCGTTTTTGCACACTCACAGTAGTGCGCAAACTAAACTACATGTGTTCAGCTTCAAGTAATTATACCTTTTCGTAGTACGACAGCTGTTTACTTTGCGCTCTAGATAAACAGTTGATGTAGGATGTTCTGAAAATTTTGATTGTTGTTGGACTAACCTCTGTAAAACAGATATTAAAACAAAAAAACTAAAACACTAATTTAAAATGTAACAGAAGGAAAAACATTGTGTGTATCACGGGTGCAAAGTTTAATTTGTCACACTCGATAAACTTTGCCGCCCGAGGCGTTTATCTTGTGAGACAAACTCAACATTACACCAAAGTTGCGCAAATAACTATTTCATCACACTTTATCGAAATTAATAGTTTTCAATTACAGCTGTGAATATTGAAAGTGGTATTTTCCCGGTGTAGTCCGGGAAGGGCAGCTGGAGATTTTGCCCGTAACGCTATGTAGTTGTGCACTCTAAAACCAGTAGCGCTAGTAGTCAAGTAAAATAATAGTAGAAAACCGCTAATCCGAACCCCGCTAATCCGAAAATCCGCCTATTCCGAACAGAGTTCAGAAAAAATACAGATTTTTTAAAATTAAAAAACAGGAGAAATCAAAAAGACAATCGTGAAGAACGTACATTTATTGCTGTATAAAATAGTTAAATAGAGACATACATAGTTATATTGATAAAAACGCCTGAAACGAAATAGGAATGAAAGCTGGTTACTTACAGTACATGTCCGCTCCATTTATACAATTTGTAGAATAATTTTTAATCACTGCTAAACACAAAGCATTACTAATTTACACACGCTTTTAAGAAGTAATGCCAGTGATTTTTTTCTGTCAAAGAGTACTGAATCGACTTTGAGGAAGCAATGTTCCGCCATCGCCGCATGAACATAACATCATTTGTTGTTTGACGTAGCGTAGCGCGAGGTCAAGAAAATTTGCCGCGTCTGTGTGTGATATGATTTCATTTTGAGCATTCCCCTATTCCTCGCTTTCCTCCAAGTCGGTCTGTTTGCATCGATAAATTTGTAATAACAGATTATCAAACACCCCTAGAGTAAACACTGAACTAGATACGACTAGACTAGTGCTCAGTGCAGTGATTCATAAAAATATGTTTGAAACGCGGGAGGGAGAGGGGTTGGTAATGTCTCAGCGCTATGAGTCATCGAAGGAAATGCATTTCCTTTCCGACTTTCACTGAACCTGTTCACAAGCCGATCAACGCTGTATAGAGCTGCCATTAGCAGATGTCCCCGCACATTATTTACCCATTAACAAGTCAATGCGTTGATATTATTTATGAAATCCGCCTATTCCGAATTCCCGCTAATCCGAACAGTGTTCCGTCCCAATTAGTTCGGATTAGCGGGACTCTACTAGTATGAAGTGGAAAAATCTGGTGTAATTGTTTTTAGTGGCTTGTTTTATATTTTTTAGTGTGCTGAACACGAATCTGAAGTTATCCAACAAAATTTGTTTTCAGTAAATACAAAAACCATAAAAAAAACACTAAAAATCAAGCGGATTTTTGGTTTTTTACTTATACAAAGTAAGCGATTTACGTAAATGTGATGCTACTAGTAAACCCCGGCGCGGCAGGCAATAAAGGTCCGACTGAACTAAATGTTCATGTAGTAATATCGAATATATTAGAAAATAAATTTAAAATATTTGCTGGGATGGCATTGAATTAATTTTGTCTTAACCTAAAATATTAATCAGTTTGATAAAGGAAATGTCAAACAATGTAGGCCGGATTTTACTTGAACACAGAAGCTCACAAATAATACGTTTATTACCTAAACGCTAAACGCGTTTCAACGACAATGGCGTCATCTTTAGTGATGATGCACTAGCAACAATAATTCAAATAAAATAAATTTACTCAAATAAATTCAAGTAAAATAAAAGTATAACTGAAAAAACGTTGTTTTTTGTATTTTTATTCTGTACGTTAACATTCTCAGAAACCAACATATTGCCTATACAGATATGTTTTTATTGTGCAGGCCTACTAATATCATCTTATCTAAGGCTTTGATAAGAACTGATTACAAGACCTTCCAAAACTCAGACATAACATTGAAACAATCGTCATATTTAACCTTGATATCACGTGACATATTACATACAAAAATCATTTAAATGAATGACTCGGAAAAAGATAGCCTAAGTGGACATTCGTGCGTAAGTGGATATAAACAAATAAACTAAACAAACCTAGCATTATTAGCGAATTTCCATAAAAAAATGAGATATTGCAGTCATTCTTATGGTGAGACCTAAGGTCGGGAGTATTCAATGAGCACCGATCATGGTCCCCAAGGACACGTTTTGTGGTGTGATTAAAAATGTTATCTATATATACATTCAAATACCACTCACTGACTCACTCATCACGAAATCTCAAAAACCACCAAACGGATTGGAATGAAATTTGGTATGTAGCTTCCTAGGTGCTCGCTACGAAAGGTTTAAAAAAAAATGGAAAAATTAGGGGGGGGGGGGTTGGGAGGGTCAAAGTTACTAAAAAAACCCTTTGACTATTTATAAATGACCTTGCTTTATCCGGATCGGCCGGTCGCCACATTAGTCCGAATATAACAGGTTGTACTGTATTTTGAAACGAAAAAAAAAACACAATTTGCTCGGATTAAGCGGGCAATGATTATAAGACCGTCTGCCCGGTTGGCACACTACCTTTGACAACTGAGCATTTAGCGCGCACAAATACTTCATTTAAATTTACAAAAGTAACTTAAATAATAATAATAACTGAAAAGATACCCAACATACAAATTCTGCACCTATTTCAAATGTAAACCCACACCCCCCAAAAACAAAACAAAAGCTAAGATCATAAATCTGCAATTTAATAATTAAATTCCCTAATCAAATTCCACCTGTACTGCCATGCCTGCCTCAGATATCTTGCAAGCCGCACCCAATCCCACCATTTAAATAAATCTCTAGTTAACTCTGGCAAATTAAACCATCCTATTCTTATCTCTCTCAAAATTGGACACCTAGCCAAAAAGTGAAAAACATTTTCAATTTATTCTAGACTAGCTGACCCGTACGGCGTTGCCCGTAGTTGTTAGTATTTTCAGTCTTTTTGACGTAATTGTATTCTTTTTAAGTGTTCGTTGAATACCCGTGCGTATCCTACTGTGGTCATGAAAAAAAGGATACGCTATTTAAGAAAGCACTGAAAATTGTATTCCTGTAAACTACTATCTAACATGAAAAAGCTTTAAATATATCGTTTTAATTTATAGTTTTTACTAATTTTGACTTTCACTTAATTTTATTGACAATGTTGCGAGCTCCTACGGCCTAAAAGGAAGCTACGTACCAAATTTCATTCCAATTCGTTCTTATAGGGATTTTTAGTAACTTTGACCCCCCCCCCTCCCAAACCGCCCTAAAATTTCGAATTTCTTTTAACCCTTTCTTAGCGAGGGTTTAAATTAGCTGGGGGTCGTAGAAAAGATATTTGAACCACTTTGTAACATCCGCGTTAATTTATGATGTAACAAACTGGTTCAAATAGAGTTTGTAATTTTAAATGTATAGGCCTAATTAGTATAAGATATTGTTTAGTATTTAAATATACAATTATATATCAAAATAAAGCTACGAATGTGATATTTTAATGGCATTTAGTTTAATTCAGATTGTTTGTTTAGTTTTCAATATAATATGTTTAAACTCGTGTATGTTTATGGTTAGGCATGATGTCAAATAATTTGTTTGTTATTATTATTATTGATAGCGAAAATATGTTTTGAAAAGTATTAAAAAATTCATAGTTATGATATATTTTATACAAACAACATTTTAAACAGCATATCTCTAAGTAGGCCTATATAGATATTTAATAACCAATGCTTGAGTTAAATTATAATTCTGTAAGCATTTTTCGTTGATTTTTCCTTGTGTTTGTTTATAGTTTTTCAATCTAACCTTAAAAAGCTGTTAGTTTTGAAGAGTATTAAAGTGATTATAAATTTGCTAAGTAATGTTGCTATGGTAATGATTGTAAACAAACATAACGTGTTGCTAAGCTTTTTATACGGACAGCTGTTTTTGTAAGCTATGGTTTTGAGTTCATACAGTAAAGGCTGTTGAGTTTCTTCCAAATTTGAAACTTTTACGGGAAACTTTTCAAATTTTTCTTTACGTATAAACCTTCTATGAACTACTGCAAACATTTTAAGACCAAAATTAGCCAAATCGGTCCAGCCGTTCTCGAGTTTTAGCGAGACTAACGAACAGCAATTCATTTATATATATATAGATTGCACAGTGAGCAATTATAATTTGTACTTTTTATTCACGGTTTATAATTCAGATGAAGCAAATCCCCTCGACATTTAAAAACCCATCTAATTACATTTATGTTATCATTAATAAAATATGCCCTGTCTTTTAACTGAAAACAAATATTTCTGTACGTCGATTGATGAATGGAAGCCTCTGCTGATCGAATACACCTTTGCCCCATGTTAATTTTTCGCATTTAGCAATCCGAACAGCTGACTCCCCCACTCTTCCTGCAACCCAGGCTCGACAGATAACATGCATCAGAATGCCTCTCAGGTTGGCAACACTGTTTCCAAAAGGAGAACACCATGTTTTGTAGGTTGCGTCAGTTTATATTATTGTTATAAACTAAAACTAAGGGTAACCAATGCTTTAATAAATAATTATTTTAGTAATTATTAAAATTAAAAAAACCCTTTATTGAAACGATATTTCACACGACAAAAAATTAATATACATTTTTTAGAGCATGCAAAGTTACCCTCCAACATTCATCAACTCCTATAAAAGCGAGTGTACGTACCAGCGTACGTACGTGGATTAACATTTAATATAACAGCTGATTTCACCCATCATCTGTAAACCCAGTGTATATTATAGTTTGAGGTTATGTTTACAACTACAATCATTATAATGTCTTGTGAAGTAGATTTTTTTAAATATGAGCTAAATAACTAATGTATGCTATAATATACGTTATAATATTTGCTTTGAGGTTATAAACTGTTTATAAATACAACCTTTTATCATAAATATATTTTTTTATACAAATTTAAAGAAAAGATTCCTACATCTTAACAGCTGATTTTACCCAGCATCTGTAATACACAAACCTAGCATAGATTATTATCTTTGAGCTTATGTTTACAACTTTAATAAATATAAGTCTTGTAATATTAATAACTTCTAAAACATTTGATCTATCAATATGAAATAAAAAGCAATTAAAAAATTATATTTGTATCTTTCTGTAAATATATAATAACATACATAAATACAAAATTTTAACAAATATTCATACAGTTTTACAATCCTTATAATTATTGTACACATTTACCAAGTTAAAAATCCCTGCCAGCAAAGTTACGTAGGCCTAGATAACGTGTGTTGTTTAAAAATAATAGAATTTTGTAGAATGATGTATTTCTGATGTGTACCTAATTAATCCGCCTGTGATTTTTCACGGTGGTTTACTACTTGTAAAATATTTTATAGCTTTAATTATTACAATATACGCTGGCTATTATCTCTATATATAAAAATGAATATTTGCTTCTTTTTCCTCCATAGACTCAAACACTATTCAACCAATTTAACTAAACACTTTACACTTTATCCATATCATTGCCAGAAGTGTTTAGACGATACAATTACTACAGTCTAAGGGGTTGAAATGGGGTAGTTGCCCTTATACAATAAATATGAATTAAACTAACTTTCCACAATCTATAAAGCTAAAATTATTTTAAAATTACTTTTAACTGACATAAAACTATTTGCAATTTGACTACTTAAGCCTAAAGGGATGAAACGGAATAACTACCCTTGGAATTAAATAATAATCCATACACTTACTTTTTCTACATGCACAAAAACTACTCTAACTAAAATTTCACAATTTACACATATTAGCACCCTGATTGTTTACATGGTATTATCACTACAAACAAATATATTTAAATGGGGTAGCTACCACTATACAACAATAAAAATAAATTACATTAAATTCCTACACACTATAAAGCTAAAATTATTTACTATTATTCTTAATTGATATAAAAAACATTTGCAATTCATTTATACAGGGTGTATCAGGAAGAAACGGAAAGAATTGCAGGACGTGTTCTACTGGTGAAAATAATGAAAAAAGTTCCTATAAACATAGGTCCGAAAACGCTTCGTTTTACAGATATCCACCATTTTGTTTTTTGTACAAAATAATTCATATCTAGAGAACGGTTTTACTGATTGAGTTCAAACTTGGCATGAAGAAGCTGTCAATGATATACCTCAAAAAAAATAAACGATTAAATCCAATCATGCGTTTCAAAATGGCGGCTGTTTGAAATTTTCAAACCTAAATTACTCCAAAACCGTACATTTTAACGAAAAATGTCAAGACACCTTTTTTGTAGCCCTTTTGATTCCCTATTGGATAGTGTAACTGTCAAAACAATCGGATGAAGGACAATAGCTAAGTTTAAAGGTAATGACAACAAATGTCCATACAATATTGTAGTATTTACTGTGTTTGTATAGGATGCCGAGTTGAACAAACCAATTAGTACACATAACTTAACTGTCCTTCAACCGATTGTTTTGACAGTTACACCATCCGATAGGGAATCAAAAGGGCTACAAAAAAGGTGTCTTGACATTTTTCGTTAAAATGTACGGTTTTAGAGTAATTTAGGTTTGTAATTTTCAAACAGCCGCCATTTTGAAACGCATGATTGGATTTAATCGTTTATTTTTTTGAGGTATATCATTGACAGCTTAAACTTCATGCCAAGTTTGAACTCAATCAGTCAAACCGTTCTCTAGATATGAATTATTTTGTACAAAAAACAAAATGGCGGATATCTGGAAAACGAAGCGTTTTCGGACCTATGTTTATAGGAACTTTTTTCATTATTTTCACCAGTAGAACACGTCCTGTAATTCTTTCCGTTTCTTCCTGATACACCCTGTATAGGTCAAAGGGATGAAATAATATAACTATCTTTAATATTGAATCAAGCAATAGCAAAGAATTGCCGGGTCCACTAGTGCTCAATAACTCCTGTAAATTTCACTGTGATAACTTTATCCGTTTAGAAGAAAATCGACTGTGACAGACACGCTATCCTAAAAAAGGAGAGTTAAAAAAATATTAAATATATAACGTTAAAAATATGTTCCAAAGGGTATTTCATGGAATTGCTGAACTAATTTAATTAAGTAGCGGAACATGTGTTTCCTCAGATGAAATTGTTTTTTTCGAAGTCTAGTTTTTAAAATTTTAACGCTGTTAGTATAATGAATTATTGATTCTAGATGTATGGCGCCTTCATAAATTGATGTAGGCAATAAAGTTTAGGTGTATATAAAGTCATACAAGTTGCTTACATTGCTGTTAGAAGGAGTACGGCTTTAGACCTAAGCACTCAACAAAAATGGCATGGAAACTGTTGCTGAAAACTTTTTATTAAGTTAGTTATTGAAGTCTTATCGACCTGCAAAAGGCTTTTGATTGTATTTTACATACAATACTAAGCAGTAAGTTTTAATGTTATGGTATTAGAAACCAAGAACTCAAATTAATTGAATCGCTTCTAAAACACAATTCTCACAAAAATACGTTTAAGGGTCAGCACCAGTAAAAGAGAAAGCAACCGGCGACTCTAGCGCGTCACCCTAAGCCGTACCTAAACAGTGCAACTTCTTGCAGCTGAGCGCTTTGACATTGCCTCATTTAAAATCATTTTATAAATCCATTTTTTTAAGTAATTAAGTGCTGAAAAAATGAATATCCTTTATAAAAATTGCGGATTCGGCTTGCGATTAATTTTAATTTTAACTGTGCAAGGAAAAACTTCAAAATTGGTACTTAAAAAATGTCAATTACGTGACAAACGAACTTAAAAAATATTTGCAAAACAGATGCGTATTGTGACTATGGTTAAAATGAGACCTTGCGAAACAATTTTATGACAAAAAAACGAAATAAATGATTTCAAATTTACCATCGCTCTTACGGGATAAAATCCAAGATGACCACCATTTCAGCAGACCTTTAATTGTGAAACGTGTTTCAACGACGAAGTCGTCATCTTCAGTGACATTTGAGCTACAACTAAATTATAACCAAATTCAGTTATAATTTAATTGTATCTCAATGTCATTGAAGATGACGACTTTGTCGTTTAAAACGTTTGACAAATAAACGTATTTCTGTGAGTATTGTGTTCTGTATTTATATTTTTAGAAATAATATTTCTCACGAGTCAAGCTAGATTATATTTGTAATTGAATCGTATTTAGGGATGTAATAAAAATCAGATGTAAATGGTCAACAATTATCTTTCTATATAAGAATGTTATTGCAGGTGTGCCTCAGGGATCTGTCTTGTAGCCGTTTTTGTTTATAACATGTAACATTCCGTGCCTGTTCGTTCTATATGCAGATGACATCACTTTGGTCAGTTCATACAAAGATATTTTGCCTGTAAAAACTCAACTTTATAGTACCGAAACTAGATAAAACTTGGTTCTCTCTGAATAACCTTACCATAAAAGATGATAAATATTTTACCCTCAATAATGCTCTTTTGAAAAATAATGAAACTGCAATGGTGAAGCTACTGGGGATATGCTTGATAGTATGCTTACGAGGCGTCACCATATATCAAATCTTTGTAAAGTACTGTACTTTCTGTTACCAAGGATGTAACTGTGTATTTTGGACTCTTTGCATTTTTAGCATTATATGGTATTAGGCTCTATGGCAATGTCTCCTCGGCTTTTCGAGTCCTTTTATGGCAAAAAATGAACACAAATAATTCGTGTGGCTGCTCTGTATCTTTGATGTAATTTCATTTAAGTAAGACATCAGTGTTAATGATTTTAATGTTGCCAGTTCTAACCACCCTTATAAAACTCCACCATAAAACTGATTTATTTAGTGTTTCAAGCTATCATAACCATATTTTTTTAAGAGTTGGTATAAGTAAGAATTAACTTTTGTCACATTTTCAAGTCCCTAGACCCTTCATCCCCCCCGGGCCTTTTTTATAAAAACAAGCATTTACTATGGCTTGCCTAACTCAAGAACTATGAAAGATAGGTTCAAAGGTTTTCTTTACTTTGCAGAGGACATTGCCTGTAACGGCCTCTAGCATGGAATTGCTATTTTTTAAATAATTAAAAAAAAAATAACTTAATTTGTTTATTAAAATATTTTTAAAACTAAAAATTAATTAATAATTTTGAAAAAAATATTTACAGGTAACATTTCAACTATTCTATGCTAGAGAGCATAGAATGAAATGTTATCTTCAAAATAAAACAATAATCATTATATTTAAACGTTTTATTTTTTCGGGAAGCCCGAGGTACAACCTGAGTTCCTCAAAACAACTCTCAGTCACGTGATAGCAGCACTGATGAGTTCCCAGATCGAGTAGGCTACATTACCAATAATTAAATACTAAATTAACAACGGACTATCTAATGCCAAAAGTACACAGCAAAATTTGAAAACTGATTAAAACTGATAAACTCTGAAAGTAAAATATAACACATAGAAAGACAGACGGACGAACGAGTTACTTTTTAAGTTTTTCTCTTTAAGGTAAGTTTTTTTTTATCATAAAATTGTGTTCAAAAGGGTAATTGTGGATTTTAGTAGTTTTAGTTTTTATTTCACTTCACATCTGTTGAAGTTAGTCGCCTGCATATCATTACTTATGCAATTTTATTGCAGTATCACCGGACCGGTTGCATACATTGCTGTAAGAAGGAAACGTTCATTTTTGACAATATACAGAGTATCCCACGAAGAAACGGATAAACTCTCAGGACTTGTTCTTCATGTGAAAATAACAAAAAAAGTTCATATAAACATAGGACCGAAAACTCTTCGTTTTCCAGATATCTGCCATTTTGTTTTTTGTGCAAAATAATTCATATCTAGAGAACGGTTTGATTGATTGAGTTAAAACTTGGCATGAAGCTTAACCTAACAATGATATATCTCAAGAAAAATAATCGATACTATCGAATCTTGCGTTTCAAAATGGCGGCTGATTGAAAATTTCAAACCTAAATAACTCAAAAACCGTACATTTTAATGAAAAATGTCAAGACACCTTATTTTGTAGCCCTTTTGATTCCCTATCAGGTGGTGTAACTGTCAAAACAATCGGATAAAGGATAATAGTTAAGTTATGTGTAATAATTGGTTTGTTCAACCCGGCATACTATACCAACACAGTAAACACAACAATATTGTATGTACATTTGCTGTCAATCAGTCAAACCGTTCTCTAGATATGAATTATTTTGCACAAAAAACAAAATGGCGGATATCTGGGAAACGAAGAGTTTTCGGTCCTATGTTTATATGAACTTTTTTTGTTATTTTCACTAGAAGAACAAGTCCTGAGAGTTTCTCCGTTTCTTCGTGGGACACCCTGTATAATTTAGTTCTATATTATTCGCAAATAGTACACTAAACTAAATAATTACACAGTTTTGCGAAGAGATATTTTGATTAAAATAACAATTTCACTTTCCTACGAACAGTGTAATATTACTGTAAATGTTCTTTGTAGCTTAAGCCAACTTTCATAGAAAAGTATATCAAATTAAGTTTTATATTTAAAATTTTTCTTCGGAAAAACCAAGTTAAAGGAAAATGTTTTCTACACGAACGTTGAAAGAAAACTGATGTCTATATAAGTGAAAACTTTATTAAAGTTTATTTAAATCTCGGCTACATTGGCTACTCTAGTTAAAGTTTCTTTTATAATGGTGTGGAATTTCACCTCGCGGCCAAAATAGGAAAATTTTGGAGCTAATAAACATTTCAAAATCTGAACCAGTACCTTGTAACAGTCAAATTAAAGAACGTAAAAAGGCAAAATAATGGCACTCCCGAAATACCTTTTCGATTACCATAACTAAAATGGAAGCTTTTGTTACTTGTTAAATTTGTTCGTTTTGAAGCGATCAGTTGGTCAAACCATGTTGTGTGACAAAATACCGTCAGATTTGAATCACTAATAACTGCAAGAATGATAATGCGTGAACAATGGTTGAGCCCACAATGGATAGATCGTACGTGTTTGTCGCGCGGGATTTGTTTTGCGTGTGACGTCATTGCATCGGTGTAGGCGCAAGCAAGTGGTAATCAAGAATTAGTTTTGCGTTAAGTTTTTTAAGAAACGCGTTAAGTTTTTTAAGAAACGCGTTTAGCTAGGACACTGATAGAGTGTCGTTGTGAACAGCTCGCGGAGGACTAATACGACTAAAGTGAGACAATAATCATAATCGTCGGTATTAAATTTATTACAAAATAATTGGAGAAGTCGTCTCGTATGAGATGATTGAACGCGCATGTCAGCATAGAACTCGCATCAAAAGAAAAGCAATAAGCCTACAAAATACAGTGCCGAAGGAATACAGGTACGGCAGCGTCGAAATGGAAACTAAAACCTGTACAATGCGAGTATATAGCTAATACTTGCTGGAGTTCCCCAGGGTTCTGTCTTGGGACCAGTACTGTATCTGGTTTTCACTAATGATTTTCCAACCATTCCAAATGTAACACTTTCGCTCTATGCTGACGATGCCTGATACGCAACAAGGACAATGCAAAGGCAAATGGACGTGCTGTCCTCCATGGATAGATTCTATTTGTTTCAGGAAAAGACGCAGGATGGGTAGAGGTCCTTGGAAGTCTGCCGTCAAAAAATAAACGAAAACGTAATCTGTTGTTACATCTTACTAATAACATAGATTGTTTGAATCATAAGCTTAACACAATTTTAAGTTATGCCTAAACTAAACCAACACTCGTTTCTAGAAAGCGTTTATATTCATTATTATAGCAACGAAATTGATCAATTTGGAACAAGGTATTTATTCTTCACAATGAACTGATTTTTAGGTTAGGTAATAGCAAACACAAAGACAGAAAAAGGCTTACTATATCAATAAAACACACATCACTTTTACAACTACACCAACTTTATTTTTTACTAAGGCTACTTGACCAGTTTGAAATACAACTTTAGCCTATCACATTTGGTCATATTTATTTTCTTCTAAAATTAAAATACAAAATCTATCTTCATTCCCGTGAAAATGTCATAGTATACCCTAACTGTTCTTTTTTCTTTTCTTTCGGGGTTTTTGAGGGAATCGGGCAGGGGAGGTGAGCTCTAGTACGTACTATAATTTGCCATAACATGGGTTGTAAAACTATTTTAACCCACCCATGATTTAAGAAAACTGAATATTTAGGGTCTGCTGAAGTGGCGGCCATCTTGGATTTTTATCCCATAAAAGCAATGTAAAATTTCAAACCATTTATTTCGTTTCTTTTTTAACATAAAATTGTTCGCAAGGTCTTATTTTAAGCACAGTCACAATACGCATCCGTCTTGCAATTTATATTTGTTTTAAATGCTTTTGATTTGTTATGTAATTGATATTTTTTAAGTACAAAGTTTGATTTTTTTCCCAAACACAATAAAAAATTAATAATCAAAAATAATTTGCAAGCCGGATCCGAAATTTTATAAAGAATATTCATTTTTTTTCAGCACTCAATTACAAAAGATAGACTTATAAAATGGTTCGAAATGAAGCAATGTCAAAGCGTTCAGCTGCAAGAAATTGCACTGTTTAGATAGGGATATAGTGAGAAGCGCTTGGTTTCCGGTTGCTTTCTCGTTTACTGGAGCAGACCCTTAAGTAAGCATTACTGTTCATATTCAATGGTTGGGATTTTACACATTATATAAAGTACTTACTAAATATGAAAACAAATATTTTCCAAAACTTGTTTTTTCTACAAGTTTTAGTTTTTAAATTAAATAATAACTTTAACAATACATCCCTCCTGAAAACCTTTTTATGCAGAACTTGTTTAGCTGTTCACTAACACTTAAAAATTTCAGTCATATAATATTTCGGCGTAGAGGCACCTTTATTATTTAGGTTCCGTCGTGCCAAATAAAAAAGAATTGCAAACAATTACTCACATTCTTGGACTGGCCATGGTCCCTTTTCTAGAACTGCCCCTGATGATGGAAGGTGAAACAGAGTTTGACATACCAATTATGATGACCAAACCTGACGATCGACGTTCTCATATTGGAAGCCCTAGAAAAGATAAATACCAAATCCTAAATTTCTTCTCATTGATTAGTGGACTTTGAGCAATCTAAAACAGGAGCAGGGTAATGTACTCAGGATACAAACTACGTCCAACTAGCTTAAAACGTCCAGCATAGAGGATAAGTGGATATGCGAAGAATGAAACCTTGTAGAGAAACAAGAGCAACTGGTAACTTACTGCTGCGGTATGTACCACCGGGCATCATTGGCGTCATTTGCATCATTTGATACTAGAAGTCTGTTTATAAAACTATGCTGAGATTTTTTTTTATATTTTCTAAATAGCTTATTAATTATTTATTTCTATTTGACTATGTGGGAAATATTATCTGCTGGTCCTAACTTCGCCCATTTAAATAGAGTTTCTTAATTTAAAAAACTCCGTAGTAAATACTCCCAAAGTAAAGGATGCTTTTATTATTCAAAGTAATCTAGCTGAATTAGCCGTAAATCTGAATAACAGAGATAAAATCAAGGAAACAAAGTCAGCGAGGTGAAGGCGTGTGTGACCAATTACAAGTAACTGTAACTTCTTGCGGAAATTCCGTCAACTAGAGTACTTCACTTGCTGTTTGTCAGGCTCGTTGATTTTACATGTGAATCCTTTATATATTTATAACAATACTACTGTCTTTTTTACTTCGAAAATGTCATTTATGACTCACGATACAGGCCTACTACAGCGGAGTGAAACTTTTGAAGTCCATAAATCATTTCATTTTCCATCCCAGCTCATTTACCTGCACTTTGACCCTCCCATCTTCATTAGTCCAACTGACAAAAGTAAAGACGTCAAGTATTAACAAAAGATAAGTAGTAATAAATGTAATGGTTTTTAAATATATGATTTTAAAGGAAACAATTTTTATATTTACAAACACTTTAAAATGGCCTAAAGGCACTTTAAACATTACTCAAATACTCTGTAAAATGGCAAAATGCTATTTAAAATGCCCTAACTGCACTTTAAAAAGTCTAAATGCAATTTAAAAGAACCTAAATAGCCTACATTTTAAAAGGACTGAATGCAATTTCAACTTGCCTAAATGCGCTTAAAATGACAGAAATGCAATTTAAAGTGGAGAACTTCACTTTAAAATTACCAAAGTGCAACTAAAATTAAATAAATATAATTTAAAATGTCCTAAATGCACTTCAAAATGTCTAAATACAATATTTTAAAAGAACCTAAATACATTTTTATAGGATCTGAATATAATTTTACCTAAATTCAGTTTAAAATGTCTAAATGCAATTTTAAAAGAGCCTAAATACATTTCAAAAGGATCTGAATTCAATTGAAAGTGGTCTAACTGCACTTTAAAATGACCAAAGTACAAATTGAATATTCTAAATGCATTTTAAAATGTCTAAATGCAATTTAAACTTTCCTAAATTGGCTTATAATGAATTAAATGTAATTTAAAGTTGTCTAACTGCACATTAAAATGATCAAAGTGTAGTTTCAATTAAAAGAATATAACTTGAAATGTTTGTGACAGGAAGGTTGTTTGATTGTATGGCCTTGTCCACTTCCATAGTTCCCTCACACGTCTTGGAAGATGTTGAGGGTGGAGAAGGGCAAGGATCAGGGTTTTTATGTGAGTTTTTAGGAGGATTTGTAGGAGGACCTCCTTTTAGGTTTTCTTTTTTACTACTTTTGACATTGAGATTTTTGCTTTTTATAGCAACAGGTTTCTTTCCTGGACCGGGTCCAGAATTTCTTCCTGTTACTACAAAAGGACAAGTGTAGGATTTAAAAAAAATTGCTTTAACCCAGAAACTGGAGTAATTTTCTTTTTTATGGCGGTTTTTTCCTGAGTCCTAGTTCTCAAATCAAGAGCAGATATAGATGGTTTTATTTCTGCTTCTGAGACTGACAAACTAGAGGATGGAAGAACGAAATTTGAAGGAAGATCAGAGACTGAAACCGAAGCGGGAGCGGAAGGAGACACTTTAGAGAATAGGGCGACTAGCTGAGCTACCTGGTCAGTCAAGATTTTGACTGTTTTAGCCAATTCTCCACAGTTTGCGCATGGCGTGTTGCTCTTGTTTGAAACTACTGCAGCAAATGATTTGCCTTCCAGAGTAGGCCTAGAGGTTTTATATAATTTTTTGGCGGCGTTAAATGATATTTTTCCTTAGCCATAATAGTAAGGACTGCTTTTTCTTCTTTAAACTTTTCACAGTTAAAGGACCGTGCAGGATGATCGCCGCCACAGTTGGGACACTTAGCATCATCATTGCAGCCCTCACTATTATGACCTTTTTTACCGCATTGACCGCATGTTTCTTACTTGGTGCAAGTAGAACTCACGTGTCCAAACCCTTGACACTTAAAACAACGTTGAGGGTCGAGGGTTTGGGACGTAAGGTCTAACAGAAAGACGGTAGAAACCTGCATAGATATACTCTGGC
The DNA here is from genome assembly GCA_018207615.1 of Philaenus spumarius. Lineage (NCBI taxonomy): Eukaryota > Metazoa > Arthropoda > Insecta > Hemiptera > Aphrophoridae > Philaenus > Philaenus spumarius. The sequence continues at coordinate 63,822 of JAGFPH010006318.1, forward strand.
AGTGTGGGTGAGCCAAAGGTTAAAATTAAAGACGCCGTGGCTTTTTTCTCTCCATTTTCATTGCGCATTATGCGAATCAAGAACTGACTGGCTAGCTAATTCGCTCTTTATTTCCTCCAAACTAATGGGGATCAAGTCTCTACAGGTAATGATACCTTTTGAATAGTTAAAGGATCTATGAGGTTCTACAGATACCTTGACTTTGTCATAGAAAGACGTCATCTGTAACAGCGACAAACTTTGTTTCCCGCTGTTAGTTTCCACTATAATTGTGCCATTTTGTAATTTCCTAATGGAAAGTACAGGGCCCGCTGTTCCAGTAATTGCTCTGTTGATTACAAAGGGTGATACCTTTGATAAATCTGAATCCTTTTCGGCATTTGAAAAAACTAAAAATTTAGGAGCTGGCAACTCAGATGGTTGTTGAGTAGCCATCTACTTTGTCTTCTTAAGCAATTCTTTATTTATAGACTCATCAGACGAATTTGAATGAGATCTCTTTGTTCCTAAATCTTTTTTGACGGTTTGTTTAACCATGGGTGTGTTTGTCCAGCGCATCGTGGCGGAATCGGGCGAACTCGGTAAGGGCGTGCCCATCAGATCACATTGCGATCACTTCCGAACCCCCAGTTCCGTGAGGATCCCGAGTACTCTTTGGCCAGTCTGGATGGTCATCAGTCTGGAACCCGAAACTACTGTGAGGAAGAATCCGACTTTCTTCAACACCGCGAACACTTCCTGACCAAGAACCGAAGTGGCTGGCCCCAGAACAGAAACCACGCATACGTCTCGGCAGAGCAAGCTCACATCAGCCTTACCAAACCAGAGGTTGTCAAGACTCTGGCAGTTTCAGCACTCCCAACGCGCAATTACTCTGCACAGTCAAAATTCCTAAAAGAAGGTGAGAGTAGTAATGTTGTATAGTTCAATGTATGTGTGTATGTGATGGATGGATGTTTTGTATGTGTTGAATGTGTTGGGTGTTGTTAGACTCGGGTGCCGCGAGGGACGCCAAACCCCTCTTAGTAGGTGCAGCTAGTCTGCACCCCCCGTGCGGGGACGTACTGAGCTGTGTATGCGGTACAATTTATGGTAGTATGTGTTGATAAACACAGCTTTATCTCACTCATTCAAAGTTAACAGATATATTATTTGTCTACTATTCCTCCGCGAGCAACAAGTTGATGTGATAACCACCAGAGTGCAGGCTAAACACTCGAGTAGGAACACAAATTCGACGCGTACATGCTTCCACAATAACGTGGATTTTGTCGTCATAAATTATCCAAAATGATTGAAATTACTTTTATTTGAAAGGTAATTAAACTTCGCATGTGGTGATTTAAAAAATATATATATTTTCTGTTTTGAATAAGAAAAAAATCCCAAACTTTGATTTTGAGTTAAGCCAAAGAATAAATTTAGTAAAGATATCCACATTCGGACTGTCCTAACCTTGAAAAATTATTGCATTTTATTATACTGTATTATATTACATTATTATATAAGTAGTTGTCGTTAGAGGGTTCTGGCTGAGGGTTTTGCAGGTGCCCGGCACAATTTAGGGGCTGTTCATCTGGAAATGAAAGAGGTGGTGCGAAAATAGCAACTTGTGATCATATCTCAAGGAGAGATGAAAGTATGTTTTGCAGAAAAATTGCAGAAACTAGGGGGGGGGGGGGGCTAATCTTATGCAAATACAAAATTGTGATTTTCAAAATACCAAAAATAAATTTAAAAAAGAAGACATTCTGTATATTAGGGCTAAGGGCTACACAGGCAAATCAAAATCACCAAAAGGTCTACATCTTTCCCCATCACTGCCACATATTCATTTGACAAGCCAACATAAGAGCTGTTGTGATAATTAGGATATCAGCATCCTCCACGGCTTGCTGTGAATCAATTTTTACATCATATCAGCCTTCTCTTTTTTTTGGAGTTTCCAAGAAAACTCTCAAGCGAGACAGAGTGCACCATCGATTCTGTAAACGACATTGCAGCAGATTGTTTTCTTTGTGCTCTTCTCAATCGCTATATGCTCTTGGTGCATTCACAATCTTCATCAGGAAGCCATCGAACTAACTGCAGGAAACTACAGGAAATTTCTGCGTATGTCTGGCCGTGGTGCCTTTTGACACGGTGGAACAAAAACCCTCCGTCGATGACATATTTTGCATTTTTCAAGTCCGAATGTTCAGTCGGTGCTAAAGCCCTGTACAAGCTAGATTTTGGAGGTGTAGATCCCAGTTGCTGCTTCAATAAAGTGCTTAATCAAAGTCACTATTTCAAAATATACAACCCTGAGCTTGCAGTTGAAGCATAGCTTTGAATTCTTCTTGCACATCTTTCCCAATCTTCTTCAAACCATTAGAAAGAATCGCTGTTCTGTCCACGTTGCACAAGATCGCCTCCACAAAATGTCAATTACGTGACAAATGAACGTGATTTCAAACAAATGTGAAACGCAAAACGGATGCGTATTGTGACTGTGGTTAAAATGAGACCTTGCAAACAATTTTATGTTAAAAAATAAACGAAATAAATGGTTTTAAATTTAGCATTGCTCTTAAGGGATACAAATCTAAGATTGCCGCCTCTACAGCAGACCCTTGATATAAATAATGTTAACATGAAGCATGTAAGAAAGTTTGTTTAAGGTCTTAATAAAAAAAAGTGTTTTAATAACTCGTTCTACTGTTCGCAAATTATATTTATAAATAATTGTAACAACCCAAATAATCTATACTTATAAAAGCCAAATACCATTGACTCATTGACTCATCACAGTTTCTTCAAAACCACGAAGCCTACAAACATGAAATTTGGCACTAATACTCTTTGTAAGCTCTAGACGCGCAATAAGAAAGGGTTTCCGAAAATTCGAAATTTTAGGGGGATGGTTTTGGGGGTCAAAGTTACTAAATCACGATTTCTCAAAACCTACCGAACGGATTGGAATGAAACTTGGTATGTAGCTTCCTCTAGGGCCATAGATGCTCACTAAGAAAGGGTTTAAAGAAATTCGAAATTTTAGGGGGTTTTTGGGGGGGTCAAAGTTACAAAATCACGATTTCTTTAAAACCATCGAACGGATTGGAACTAAATTTGGTATGTAGCTTCCCCTAGGGAAATAGGTGCTCGCTAAGAAAGTTTTTAAAAAAATTCGAAATTTGAGTGGAGGTTTGGGGGGTCAAAGTTACTACAAAAAACCATCGAACGTATTTGAATGAAATTTAGTATGTAGCTTCCTCTAGGGCCCTAGGTACTCGCTAAGAAAAGGTTTTAAAAAATTCAAAATTTTAGGGGAGTTGGGGGGGAGGTCAAAGTTACTAAAAAGAAACACCGAAAGGATTGGAATGAAATTTATTAAGTAGCTTTCTCTAGGGCCCTACGTGCTCGCTAAGAAAGAGTTTTAAAAAAATCGAAATTTTAGGTAGGGAGGTTTGGGGAGGGGGGTCAAAGTTACTAAAAATCCCCATACTAAATACATAGTGTAATATATTTATTGATATAATATATTTTTTGTTAATATACATTTAACTTTGATATGTCTATCCGTGCAAAGCCGGGTCGGGCCAGCTAGTAGTATATATTTTTGGTCCTAGCATACCATCTTTTTATTAAAAAAAAAGTGTTGACATAAAATTTGTCAATGACAAATGTTTTTAGACTTAATATTACTCTTAATGACAATTCGTAAATTTTTTACTTCAGCATCCTTATCCTAAACAAAGCCGGTTACAACAGCTGTTAATTAATTAACACAATTGCACATATATCTCAGCGGATTATTTTAAAACCC
>JAGFPH010006318.1:70969-81124 GCA_018207615.1 Philaenus spumarius
TAATTAACACAATTGCACATATATCTCAGCGGATTATTTTAAAACCCTATCAAACAACTTGAATGGAATATAATTGTGTTTGTTTACTAGTATTGCGTTGACCCATATATTTTAGCATTTACTATTTTATATAAAAAGCTGACGATAGACTTCCTCTAATTTAACCACCACAAACATTCCGCAAACTATTTACAGAAGCCTCCGTTTGCTCTAGATGAGGACGTTGCATTGTAATTGAAAAATAATTACGAGAAAAAAACACAACCGGGTGAACAAAAAACACAAGACGAGAATCATAATTGGAAGGCGAGCGAGAGGCGAAACGTAGAAAGAAAAAGAAGGTAAGAAATTCCGAGAGTAGTGTGAGCGAATGCCGTAAGATAGCAGCGGAGGAAACCTATCCACGGAACCCACCTGAGCGCGGTAGTATCTAGGACACAAGCAGAAGTAAAGGATCTAGCTAGTGTATGTGTGTGTGGCTGTGTTGTGTTTGTGATGGTGTCTTTCAGGATGCTCCTGCAATCCTCGGGGATTATAATCCTTCTGTTGGTGCCGTTTATTGTTGGGGATGAGTGTACTAATTGTACTTCTACAGAAAAACCAGAAGGTAAGAACTTCAGTCATACCGCGCGTTGAGGTCTCTGACCCAATCTGTATATCTTGTAATGCTAAGAGTAAGACGGTCCTTCTTACGATTATTTAGTTTTAGCTTTTGTAAATATGTTTCTTATGTAAAAATTGGTCGTACGGGGTAAGTAAGTAGTACACATCTGTTTAAGTTTGTCGGGTCTATTATGTTTTGAAGTTGTTTGAGTGATTTTGGGGATGGTGCGTTATGTTATAACGATAAAGGGTGTTCTGAAACGTTTATGTAATTCCCAAAATTGTATGTAGAGAGATTTAAACATATAAACACCTAAATTTGTGAAGAAATATATAAAATGAAGTTTTAAAAAATTCCCACAAAAATACTTATAAATGAAGTTTACTCGTGAAAAGGTTTTTATTTACTTTTCTCCTTGACAAGATACAAAAATAATAAACTCTTTTTTAAGTAAACAATTTAACAAAACATTTACAACGATCATAATTAGCGCTCTCAAGAAATTTGTATTGACATTTATTTGTCATTTTTGTTTAAGACATATTGAACTGTCAAAACATTGGCGTACATTTATTAATACACTATTTTCATTTAACCGGAAAATGTAAATGCTGTATCGCCTTCTAGAAATAATTGTTATACAAAATTTTAAAAAATATTTATTTTGACGAGAAATGTTTTGTTTATTTTATAATAATAATAGTTTTATTGCCGTTAAACATAATACATGCAATAGGCAACAGTCATATTGGAATAGTGAACAATACATCATTTCACACTACAAGTAGGCTACATATATATAATTTAAATCACAATCCATGAATTCCTCTACAGAATAGAACACCCTTTTCTTAAGCCATTTTTTGATTATACATTATTGAAGGTTTTTTCTGGCAAAGTTCTTACATACAGAGGCAGTTTATTAAATAGCATATACTGTTGGTAATAATAACTCTTATGCGTTTTAGATAGTCTTATACTAGGAGCTATAATATCACATTTGTTTCTAGTATTGTAACCATGTCTATCATTCTGGTTATTAAACTGCAATATATTTTGTTGGACATGAATTAAGTTGCAGCATATATACATGGTGTCCCCGAACTCTCTGGACCCCTTTTGTGGATATATGTTCCTGGGATCGAGACAAACATATTTCACAATATAAACATGGGTCTACGGGGCTTATTTTTTCGTCTGTCTGTAAGTGTTTTTTAGAAAATACCTAATATTTTTAAAAGTAGAAAGGATATTGAGCTCAACCTTTGTACACCTATTTGTTGCGTAACCTCTTATCACTGTACGAAAAATTAGAACATTATTTTAAATATTTTCAAAATGGTGGCCGTCCATAATTTTTAATGTCAAATATCTCAAAAACCGCAAACTTTACAAAAAAAATTACAAGAGACAAAAAAATTTACTTTTTTAATGGCAAACACAATGGTTTTTTTTTTATTTTGTCTGTAGCTCAAAGGATAACAGAGATATTGACAAAAAAAGGAAAAATGTATTTCTTGGTAGTTGTCAACAATACCCAGAATTACTCTAGAAACAAAATATTTTAAAGTTATTATGAGCTAAAATAATCAGTTATTTGCATTATGTTCCGAGCACTTTCTGAGCTGATTCTAGTAGCAAAAAATAATGAAAAAGTTGATATATTCATAGGTCCGGAAATGCATCGTTAGAGAGTTCTTACCCGTGTTTCAGATTACTCACAGAAACGAATCGCTATTGAAATATGTAGGACGTTAATTAAGGTGTAAAATTTAATTTAATTTACGTAAAATGAGCACATAAATTTAAAAAAAATTGGTCCCAGTACTGTAACTGCAGTAATTGTTGCTATATTTGACCCAAAACGCAAAATTCGGTCTCAATTCGTTTATTTTATTTATATTTTTCTAGGTAGGCTATTTAACATTACAAATTTTCAACTGCCGCCATTTTGAAACTGATTGTTGCAGGAAAACAAATTGTTCAAGTAAAATGTACCCTATTTTAGATCAATAATCACACCTAGTTCGTTAATTTTATCTCAAACCGTTTCCGAGATATTAAGGTACGTATTTATAAAAACTACATACAGACTGACAGACAGAAACCAGAGCGAGATAGACACGTGTTATATTGTATTATTTGTTTGTTTTTAGCTGACAAACATCCCCGTAAAGTTTCGGACAGTCGAAGCTGGTCGCCCTGTTTCTTGTGTTGCACAACAGGACACATTTTTTAGACATATACGACTCTATTATTTATGGGAGCTTGGGGGGAGGGGGTGGGCGAGAGAGTTAAAAATTTCAAATGTAAAGGTAGGTCATGTAATACACCATTGTAAAGCTTATTAAAAGAAACAGAATGGCGCAAACTAGAGCTTAGTATCTTGCTTCGCTTCAAAGTAATTGACAGTCAAAGTTCTGGAAAGTGATGTTTTTATTGTAACATCAAAGTAGGTTATTAGATTGTTAATATTAGGAATACGTAGGTTTGCTGAAAAAACATATAATTAAAAAAATGGTATGTCGTCAATGTTTATAAGTAGATTCAAAAAATTCAAATACAGTCTAAAAATCTTACCAAGACAGGGTAGCAAATGTTTAACACTATTGTAATCTTCTATTATTAACATACTTGACTAATCTTTGTGTATTTCAATAACAGATAAATATTCTGAATTAGCTGACTTAAATTGCTACATGTGTTACATTTAAACTCAAAACCTATTTATTCCTAATACTAACTAATTAATAGCCTGCTTTGATGTTATAATAAAAATATAATTTTCCAGAACTTTAATTGTCCATTACTTTGAAATGAACCAAGATACTAAGTTATAGTTTGCGCAATTATGTTTATCTTCTTATAAGCTTTACAATGGTCTATTACATTACCTACCTTTGCAGTTAAAATTTGTATATCCCAACTCGCTCTTCCCCACTCCAAGCCCCCAAAATCATAGAGAGTCATATGTCAAAAAAATGTGATGCAACACTTGATATATACAGTTTTTGTTAACGTACTTGTAGTAACAAAAAAAAATGAGGGGGTTAAAAGGGTCTTTATGAACACTCTGTGAGAAGTTTTTTCATATATTTTAAAAACTTATTAAAGTAAAAACTACGTAAAGGAACTTACATGTGTTTAATAGTGTCTAGGTAGGACGTTTAGAGGATCATTCAGTTGGAAAAAAGCACAACTCAACTTCTTCCATCATTGAACTATTCTTTGACACCTTCGTACAAAATAAGTGCGGCACACTTTTTCATTTTTAACAGCTCAATTTTGATCGTATATTTTAAAAACGAATTAAATTTAATTAAACTAGTAGCCTAAACATTTAAAACAGCATCAGGATTTGTAACATAACTTCAGTTCTTGTGTTCTCCGATATAAATTTGGACTAAAACGTATTATAATTATTAGTAAAGTAGTCAACTTTATATTTTTTCATAATGAATTACGTAGTTGAATACTTAAAGTAGGCTAAAAGTTTCCCTTTGAATGAAATTTTAAGCTCTAAATAATTTACATGCCCAGAAATTACAAATATCCTATAAATACAATAGGGTACTCAAATAACAACACAACTAAATCTACAAACATCTTTCCCTTTAAAATATCCAATAAATATTCGACAGACATGTTACATATACACATAGCACTAAAAAAAACTCCTCAAATAGACTGAATTACCAACACACAAATAAAACCAGAAACACATAACCTAAGAAAAACCAACCGACATAACTCTACAAAACTTTACACATATCACTAAAAATACTCTACAAATACCAACAATTATTCTACAATTACACTTCCCACACAATTACCCAAAAATTCCAACACAAATAAATGATCAAATACATATAAACATCCTACTGATACTTTTAAAATACCGACAAAAACAATCTTTAAATACATCTAACAAAATATCCTACGAATACCTCTTCTTCAAATACCAACAAAATACAAATTTACTCCATAAATACATCTGCAAAATCACCATACGAATAACTCCCTAAATACCAACACAAATGCTTGTACAAATACATCTGCAAAAATACCCTACGAATACCTCGCCAAGTAACAACACAAATACAATTACAAATACAACTGCATAAAATACCCTACGAATAACTCTACAAATACCAGCACAAGTACATTTACAAATACCTTACAAATATCACTGCAAACACATCTAAAAACTAGATTACAAACATCTTTACACATACCAACAGAAATATAAATAAGTACCTTCTATCTACAAGTACATCTAAAAATACCCTTCAAATAAACCTACAAATTACTTACAAATACCCAACAAATATCAACAGAATCTCAAAATACCTAACAAATAAATCTTCAAAAAACCCTATCCAAATACCTACACAAATACATCTGACAATACCCTACAAATAGAACACAAATGTAAGTAATACCTTACAATTTAAACTACAAATAAATCTAAAAATCCCTACAAATGATCAACAAAAACAAATATATACATTTCTAAGGATCACCCTAGAAATACAAACACTATTAATCTTTAAATACCTTACAAATACATCTGCAAATACCCAACGAATACCTCTCCAAATACCAACACAAATACATTTGCAAATACCTTATAAATATAAAAAAATGCACTTAAAAGTACCCTATAAAAACGTTTACATATACAGTACCAACACAAATAAACCAAATACCATACAATTGTAACAAAAAATACCCTGCAAATACAAATAAATCTACAAATTCCTACTTCAGAAAACCCTTACAAATATCACTCCACATATATTCTACAAAGAATTCAATTACAGTTATTACCTTCTAAGTATTATTTACAAATTAACTAGTAGTTATTGTTAGGCGTATAATTCATAGTCCACATTATATTGTTCATGCCAACTCGGTTTCTTGGCAATTGTTGAGGAAAACATGTCAAACAAATATGAAGTTACAGTATTTATTTAGAATGCGATTGAAAGGGGGAAAAAAGAAACAAAGCGATATATTTAATGTTCTGTCATTTACAATTTGTAACAGCAAAAATATATAATAGTCCTACTATTACGTTAATTTTAATTAACCTCAAATACATTAAAAAATTCAGACAGTTAGTTTTTGTGCATCAAATTTAACAGAAGATAACTTCGACAACCATTACTTGTATCATATCTGTCAACAGTTTTAGAAAAAAACTTTTACTCGAATTAGAATTCACAACGTGGAACCAAAATTCAATACCCAAGAAAATTTTCAGGATTGGGCATGTATCATAATAACAGATTTTAACAACCATTAATTGCACAATATCTGTTATTCCTTCTGAAACAAAATTCAAACTTTTAACACGCCATAGCCTACCAAATCACGAATATAGCCAGTTAGTTTTGCCTGGATGACTATAACGTAGGCTGTAGCGTCCGTATAAGGGCTGGCTCGGTCATAACACGTCTCCTGTTTAGATAGAGTTATGCCTGTTCCAATGAGTTAAATTACGCTTTATTGCCCATTATGTCGCACATTATCTGTAAAGGCTATCAGAGGTCTTGTAAATAAAAATATAAGTGCATTTTTTCAACAAATTATTGGTTACAAAAAAATTGTACCAACCGAGTCGTGTATTGCAGTTTCTAAATAACAGCGTTTTCCTGTTACAGCAATACTAGCTGAGAACACGCGGTGCTTAGCACGAAAATGCGCTTCCTACCTCCACACACATATTTTATAATTTATTTCTAAGAAAAATAAGATTCATCACAACCGCAAAGCTAAACAGGCAAATAATATTTAAGGCAAACATTAAATCAAAAAGTTTCCAGTGTACGAAACGTTATAAACAAGCTGGAAGATTCTACAATATTCTCCAATATTCTCAAACATTCTACCATATTCTCAAACATTCTCTAACATTCTACAACATTCTCCAATATTCTCAATCATTCTAAACCATCTTCCAATATTCTCAAACATTCCACAACATGCTCCAATATTCACAAACATTCTACAACATTATCAAACATGCTCCAACATTCTACAACATTCTCCAATATTCTCAAACATTTTACAACATTCTCTAACTTGTTAAAACATTCTCCAATATTCTCAAACAATCGACAACATTCCCCAATATTCTCAAACATTCTCCAATATTCTCAAACAATCGACAACATTCTCCAATATTCTCAAACATTCTCCCATATTCTCAAACATTTTACAACATTCTCTAATTTGTTCAAACATTTTAAAACATTTTCCAATATTCTCAAACATTCTCCAATATTCTCAAACAATCGACAACATTCTCCGATATTCTCAAACAATCGACAACATTCTCCAATATTCTAAAACACTCCACAACATTTTCCAATATTCTACAACATTCTTCAATATTCTCTAACATTCTACAACATTCTCCAATATTCGCAAACATTCTACAACATTCTCCAATACTCGCAATCATTCTAAAAATCCTCCAATATTCTCAAACATTCCACAACATGCTCCAATATTTTCAAACATTCTACAACATTCTCCAATATTCTACAAAATTCTCCAATATTCTCAAACATTTTAAAACATTTTCCAATATTCTCAAACATTCTCCAACATTCTACAACATTCTCTAATGTTTTGAAACATTTTAAAACATTCTCCAATATTCTCAAACAATCGACAACATTCTCAAATATTCTCAAACATTCTACAACATTCCCCAATATTCTCAAACATTCTACAACATTATCCAATATTCTCAAACATTCTAAAATATCCTCCAATTGTCTCAAACATTCCACAACATGCTCCAATATTTCAAACATTCTACAACATTATCAAACATGCTCCAATATTCTACAACATTCTCCAATATTCTACAACATTCTAAAATATTCTCAAACATTTTAAAACATTTTCCAATATTCTCAAACAGTCTCCAATATTCTCAAACATTCTACAACATTCTCTAATGTTTTCAAACACTTTAAAACATTCTCCAATATTCTCAAACAATTTCCAATATTCTCAAACATTCTCCAATATTCTCAAACATTCTCCAATATTCTCAAACATTCTACAACATTCTCCAATATTCTCAAACATTCTACAACATTGTCCAACATTCTAGAACATTCTGAAATATTCTAGAACCTTTTGGAAGCTCTTAGAACATTCAGGCCAGTCTCAGCCACTTCGGCACTCGATTCCCAGCTGCATCACCGACCACCCATAAGATATTCTCTTGTGATGCACTCTTTTGACACCCTTATCTCCAAACCCAACTCTTGCAGTTCCAAACCGAAACTTTCTTCGTGGATTGGATTGGGGATGGAGGGTTACCATACCATATAATCCCACGGGGCTGTGGAGTGAGTCGCGGGGTTACAACAAACCCCGCTTACATCAATATATATAATAAATATAAGCACAGTTTGCTAATGCGTGCCACTATAACTCTGCAACCAACCCCCGGAGCGCTATTGGGGTTAGTAGACCTTCATCCCCCATCCATGCAGAAGTTCTCGGTTTGGAACTGAAGGGGTGGATTATGGAATTATAGCTGAATGCAAGAACAAACCACACTACATTTATTATATTATAATGTATTGATTTGAACAATGAATTTCAATTTCGTCTTTCTATAATATACAAAATCCAAATATCATTCGGAAACCTCTAAAATCACCGAAGGAATCAGAATTAACTCAGTCAGCACAGTCGCCTTTCAATAAAGAACAGTTAACCCTGTGGTATGCTCAAACTTTCACACGTGTTTTCACTCTCATGTTTTCTTTCAGGGATATACATTGGATAAAAAAAAGGCATAAAAAAGTACTACACCTATAAAAGCATGGAATTTCCTTAAAGTAATAAACACACTGCGGAAAATTGGCAACACTGATAATACAACAGTTTGTCTCAGTAATCGCTAGTTGTGACTCGCGTGAATCTTCTACGGTCAACTTAAAAACAAATCTCAAATATTTCAACAGCACTTTTTGACTAGCCGTTCTAACTCTAGCTAATTTTCGCGCCTAGGTCATCCAACCTGAGCACGCTTAAAATTAATTAAACCAGAGTCATTCCACGCAACACTGACACGCAGCGCATGATAAGATCTTGCAGTCCTCATAAGCCACTGCATAAACAAGTGGATGAACTATTAGCATGCAAGCGGAGTGAGAGAGGAAGCGACAATGACCGGCTACTTGGGTGCGTCGGAGAGTCGAGAGGTTAATGTAAAATGAATTCTGATTGGATTAATTATGTAGCCCAGCGGTTCTCAACCTTTTTGCAGTTGCGTACCCCTTACCCCCGGACTATAATTCGTACCTAGTTCAAGTCTGAGGAATCGGTACAGTAATAGGGTCAGCAATAAATACAGTTTAAAACTACATGAGTAGTATATTTTGCGATTACATTTGATCACTTCAGTACTAAATAAAAAATGTAAACGACAGTATTTTGTTAATACAAAAATGAAAAATTAGTTCTGACATTAGTTAGTTTTATAATAATAAAAAATACAAAATTACTTTAAATTTTAAATACTTTCTAAATTTTGTTGCTTCATATTAGTTTGAGCCTTGTCCTTGATTTCGTGCACACAATTTTGTAAAGTTAAGTGAAAAAAAGTTTTTATAAATGAGTAGGGCGAAAAAGCTCTTTCTACCAGTTTTGTGGATGGTAAAGGCAATAAAACCTTAATTGCCTGGTCAGACAGACGATCGTATGCACTACTGAGGTCCAACTAAAAGTTAAAGATAGAGTTTCCTTGAACACTGATTTCAAAGTGTTGACATTGGAAATTTCAATCTGATTCTCTTTTTCTTCAACGTCCAACTGTGCTGTTTAAAACTTGTCTCGAGAAAGAATTTCAATTCCAGTTAATAACTTCTTCAAGCTTTGGAAAATATCTTTTCACCGTCAGAGAGATACAGCTCTTTCTCTCTCAAAAAGGCATTCAAAACCTCGAATACTTCTGTCTGGCCCTGAAGAATACAAGACCTCAAAAAGTCAAATTTTTTTATCATAGCTTCTATCTTCTCTGAAGGTTGTATCTGAAAGCCCAGATTTAACTTGCTGAGTTGTTAAAAACGGCAGTTGAGTAAGCCAAAAAACTGTAGAAAATCGCTGTCATGTAATTTTGATGAAAGACAAAAGATAAGATAACTATCTTGAGAAAACAATTGCATTTCATACCTAAGCATATGATTTTAACAATTTAATACTGTAACTCTACACAGTGTGTTCTTCCATATTTTCTTGCGGCAAATCCTCCCCTCCCCCCCCCCCCCCCCCCCCCAAAGCGACCCTTTTACGAACCCCAGGTTGAGTGTCTCTGAATTAGCCAATACAAAACGAACGTAGAAAATATAATAGACGTAAGAAATTAATTCAATAATTTTTGTCTTCTCACAATCATACACAAAAAAATTAAATAATAAGGCAATAGAACAAACTTGTTGAAGAATAAAAATTATTATTATTTTAGTATTAAAAACATAAAAATAAATAAGGCATTATGTATGTGAAAAATCCGACTG
>JAGFPH010006319.1:34392-53408 GCA_018207615.1 Philaenus spumarius
GTTATATCGTAAATATTAATCTGAAAATAGTTCTTCTGTGGACGGTCGTTTCAAAGATCCTTTATTTTTATTCATTCTCGTTAAAATTTTACACAGTCGTCGTATATTTCTATATAAACAACGCATGGAAATTTCTAAACTATCGGATAATAACTACTCGAGTTATTAACACATAAATATGATTTACGACAACCAACCAAATGAATTTTTTTTCTATTTTCAAACAGTAACTACACATTCAAAAATGATAATGGAAATATGAAATTATAGTTTATTGTTGACAATGTTATTATGAATCCAAATCTATTTTGATATTTAAAACCCGTTTAATGGTTCGTAAAATATAAGTATTCTAATGAAACCTTGTAAACATTTTGAATCAAAACTGCTAGACGAGATCTTTATGTGTTAATAGCTCGAGTATGTATAATCCGATAGTTTTGAAATTTTAATACGTTGTTTATATAGAAATATACAACGATTGTGTACAATTTAAACAAGATTGAAGTCATTATAAATATTTTTTTTTAAACCGTCTACTGAAGAACTATTTTCAGATTAATATTATTATATAACGTGCACTGATCAATTAAATTTGCATAGGAATTAAAAAATCTGATACTCTCTAAGGAATTTCGTCCTGATTTTAAATACGTTTTAATATTTATTTAAGATCCGACAACCCGTTCTTAAGATACAAGCTTTTATCTTACATAGTGTAACGTTTTTTTGAGCTTTTCGATTTTTCAAAAACCATCTAATTATTATTATCTAATCGATCAAGTTTATATCATACTAGGGGCTCTGCCCCTGGACGCTTTGCGTCCCAACCCCGCCTCGGCCTTCGACCTTACTTGGCGCTTCGCTTCGCTCGCAGTTGGAAAATTCGCTAAAGAATCTCGTTAATCTTTGGCTCGTTTGTACATAGGTGACCGAGCTTAAAACAGCTGTTTTATTTGGCAGCTGACTCAAACTCATTTAACATTATCTTCATAAGATTAACATGGGAAATTTGAAGAATTGTGTGCCGGAGCTCTTTCTTGGGTGAATAGCGGCTAAACGGATGATTGGATCTTGAATCTGACGGAAAATTTCTTGTTTGAAATCAAATTTTCTACAACTTTTGTACTATTTTAACAATTTTTGCTATCTCAAAAACAAAAGGTGCTTTAAAAATTAAAAATGTTAACTTTTAGCAATTTTTCTGGTAGTTTCTCGTCGAATTACAGGACGTGCCTCATAATTTATGTCAGTGAATCAGTGAACCCGTCTAGCTTTAAAGACGTTTGGCGGAGCCTCCCTTCTCAGATGAATAGTGGCTAAATGGACGATTAAATCTTGAATATGACGGAAAATCTCAAGTTTGAAGTGAAATTTTCTACAACTTTTGTATTTAACATTGTTTGTTATCTCTTACCGCTTTCTTACAAAATGCGCTCAAAGTGAAAAAATGAAACAATTGAAAAAATCTAAAAAATCTTTCCCGCCCTAAAATTGAAAAATGTTAAATTCTGGCAATATTCCCGAAAGTTTCTCGTCGAGAGCTTTAATTCAAGTATAAGTTTGAGGGGGGTACGATTACGGGAAGTGCCTCATAATTAATGTCAGTGAATCAGTGTTACCGTCTAACTTTATATAAGTAGATACATTCATCTTATAATATGACGGTATAAAGAACATATTAAAATTCAGAACGATCATAACATTAATAATACTCAATTGTTATTAGCAATAAACAATGTTTTACGGCAAGCAATCAAACCAAAATTTGTTTTATTTTCAAACGGTAACTACAAATCCAAAAATAATGATACATACATGAAATTATGGTATATTGTTGACAATCGCATTGTGAATCCAAACCCGTTTTAATATAAAAATCCGTTAAACTGTTCGTATGATGTAAACATCTGCTGGAACCTTGTACTTTTTTTGAAGCAAATTTGTCATATTATTCGTCTTTTTTTTTTGGGAGGGGGTTTAAAGGCGAAAAACCTGGGTGGTTATCATTGCCTGCATATTATTCGTCGTAAATGGACTGGTTTTTGAGGCGATGTTTAAATTTTCAATCGTGGATATGAACAGATCTTCTGGCTTCCCGTTGCTTAGAAGTACCGTTTTTTCTGTATTTATCACTAGCCGGCTCGGCTACCCTCTCGGTCCAAGTCCTATAAAATATTCTCCACTTCTGTGGGCGATTTTGCATAAAGAATGACATCATTAGCAAATCTTATATTAGATATAGTTATTCCTTCATTTCCATTCCAAAATTATGCCAATTTAACTTACTGAAAACTTTTTCTAGTTTTCTAGTATCACATTAAAAGATCAGGTGAGAGTGCCCTGCCTAACGACTTTCATCACAGGCAAATTTTTTCCTGGTTTCTCCAAGACAACACGAGCCAAGCTATTGATGTAAGATTGCTATAATACTTGAATCAAACTTTAAAATGGGAAACTTGTGAAATATTTGTGAATGACCATCATTTTCTAATATGGCGCTCAACTTTCAAATTTCTTATGGAACACCCAGTATTTTACAATGAATTTGGATTCTACAAGTTATTTTAAGACTTTTTTGTTCTTAGTGTTAGCGTTTTCATTAGTTCAAAACTTTCCATACAAAAATATCTTCCGCTTAGGGTGTTTTTAAAATTTGATACCCCTCTAATTTTTGAACGGTTAGACGTATAAAAAAAACACAAAGAAGAAAAAAGTCTTAAAATAACTTGTAGAATCCAAAATCATCATAACATACAGGGCGTGTCATAAGAAATTCGAAATTTTAGCACCATATTGAAAAATGGCGGCCATTTACAAATATTTTAACTACACATTTTTAATGTCTCAAAAAACAATTATTTTAGTTACTAAAGTATTTTTTTTGTCTATTTGTAACGTAATTTTTCGTATGTGGTGAAGTAGAAAATTCAACTACACTGAAATGTTTTCTATGGTTTTCTGAACAAGAAAATGTATAATAGTTTATACTTTACTCAAATGGATTGGATTCTATAAATATTTAAATGACAATGTACACGAGTAGTAAAAAAGTACCTGCCGGTATAGAAATATCAACTGCCAGATGGAGGGTTAAAATCACTAATATTAAAACTAATGAAAGTGGATCACGAAATGAGAAATATTTACATTTCGTATGTAGGAAGAGGAAACATGTTGTTGGCTTTAGATTCCAGGAAAAACTTCCCGCCTCCCGCTGTCAGGCTTATTCGCCGATTCCAAGTACTATTATTCTAATACGCTTACAAAACAAGTAATCTACACGAATCATTCATCAAGTGAGCAGCCTCACAGTGGTCGAATACAAAGAACAGTGTTGCCAAATCGTGGAAGTGGGTAACGCGACAGCTTAAACTTGAGTATACACTACGTGTATATTGAAACTAGACTGCAGCGAATCTAGCGGCAAGAGTCAGAACTGCACAATGAATATCACAGTATAAAAGACGCCCTCTAAGACGTCCACGTTGCTCGTCTATTTAATTTATTTTGTCCAAATGGGATGGAATAAAAATATTCCGAGGCAATAGGGGGTTAGTTCTTAGTACGTCTAACAGCTAGGATTTCTTTGTGTGATATCAGACCATAATAGTCGGAATTAACATAGGGTGTCATTATCACGTCCGTATACGGACGTGATAAATCACTGGACGTGGTAATATATGAACGCAAAGTAATACATGGACGTGACAAAGATGGTAGCATATATATATAATGTTCCTGAATTCATGTCAATATTTACTTTATAATATTATCTAAAGTCTTTACATTTTATAATATGATACATTACAAATTTATCTAAATTCATAATGTAACTTTTGAAGAACACGAGTTATATTCAATATTAATATTTTATTTTGCTATTATGCAAAAGATAGGCCCCTACATACCTGATACTTTTGCAGAATTAGTAGGCCTATCTAGATTATCGACATCCAACTCTTCACACTCATTAGATGAGTTTGGTATAAGGATGCCATCATCTGTCACCAAATAATGTCCTGCACCCACCTGCAAACTAGATAAATTATATAGGAATATAATATTTTAGTGTTTGTGTACCCAGTTGTAAAATATTGTTAACTTATGAGCAATTTTAACACATGAAGTAAAAACTTTATAAAGAAACTTTTTAACTACAGAAGATTTGAATGACCTGTATGTTTTAGAATGAAAAATATCTGTACATAACTATTTATGATTGTTACTACTACTTCTTAACTGTGTAATATTATTGTATTTATAATTAGCAGTCTATTTGTAAGTTTAAAAAAATCAATATTTTTATATTAGCCTATCTATAAACCAAAACCAAATAACACAACAAATGTTGTACAGGTACTTTTTGTAAAAATATAAATGATATTGGTTTAGTTCAATGAAGAGAGCACTATAAAAGTTAAACTTTGATAAGGGATGACTTACATTGGTGCATTGGTTTGACTAATGTAACTGATTCAAATTTAAGGTACGACAGGCTGGCTGTATTTGTATACTACTATTATGATAAACAAATGATATTTATATGTAGGCCTAATATAATAAATACTAAGTTGGCCTAATTATATTACCTGTGAAAGAGCTATTGTATCACTGTCAATTTCTGTGGCAAAAGTGCCATCAAAAGCCTCACAAGGGTCATCTTCAGGGAACTTTGGTGCTGGCCCTCCACCTGTACTGAGTAGTTCTTTTTTGATCTTTGCCAGTTCTTTCTTTTTTTCGGATTTTAAATTGTCCCAACATTTCCGTAGTTGCTTTGGTGTCCTCTGCAAAGGAAGAAAAAACCATGAGTTTTACCATATCCAATGTAAGCATATATGTCTTTTCAAATGACAACTTACTACACAATGTAGCCTAGGTTTAGTTGTAAATATTGTAATTAGGCCTAGCATAATTATGTAGCATTATGTAGCATAAAAATGTAGCATAATTATCACAAAAATTAACAGTTTGTTAACCAATAGAGCAGCCTGCATTAGCAAAAACCCTATGATTTGCCAAAATTAGTGAAATAACAAAGAATCAGAGCCTACAAACCAAATAAATGAAGTTGTGTTTAGGTAGAGCCTACAAACAATAAATTGTGTAACAATAATTTAAACAAGGTTGCTTCTTATTAATAAATAATTTAAATATAAAAGCGGGATCTATTATATACAGAAGTTAAAAAATATCCATATAGACTATCAGTAACAAATCCCCTACTACTAATTATGCCTAGGTTATAAAATTATACTTAAATAGGCCTATGTAAGCAACCATAACCTTCTTAGTTTTCGATTTAAAACTACAGACATCCTAATCAAATAGAACGAAATAATTTACAACATTTTAGGAATTGAGATTCAATAGATCTTTTGAGTTAATGCAAAAATAATAATCTAAAACTTAAAAATGCAATGTTTACCTTGTGATGGTCGGCGACAGCATTGTATTCTAGTGCAATATCGTCCCAAGCTTTGTTTTTTTCTATAATCGTTGCACCGTCCGTTCTTTTATTTTCAAGAACATGTTTGTATTTTAAAACTAGTTCTTTGACAAACTGTTTCTCAAATTGGGTGTACACAATTCGTTTTGTTTCCATGATCAAAGTCGTAAACAAACAAAATTAAATTATTGCAAGCAAAACAAATTCAGTTTAACATGGCGGTATAATTGTATACCGTGCGTTCATTGGTCGTTGGATTTGACGTCATCGGAATTCATGACGTCATGTGCTGAAGCTAACTTGATATCAGCCTTGGCTAAGGAGCACTCGGGAAAAGTCAAGGAATGTTTATAAATACCAAATTTTCTCAAGTTAGCATTGAAAGTTAAGAGCTCCTTAGCCGAGTAGGTCTTGAGCTAAGTTAAGTCGCTGTTCAAGTTGCGTTCATAAATACGGGCCTTATTCTTAAACAAGATTGTTACAGGTGATGAAACTTGGGTTTGTCATGTCACTCCAGAGTCCAAACAACAGTCAATAGAGTGGAGACACTCACGATCCCCCAAAAAACAAAAGTTCAAAACAACTTTGTTGACAAGAAAAATCATGTGCACTTTGTTCTGGGACAGAAAGGGCATTCTGCTTGTTGATTTTCTTCCCAGAGGGGAAACAATCAATGCGGAACGATATTGTGAAACACTGAGAAAACTTTGGCGTGCGATTCAGAACAAAAGACGTGGAATGCTTAGTGAAGGCATTCTGTTGATCCATGACAACGCACGTCCCCATTCTGCTAGTGCCACTCAAAACCTTATTCAAGAATTTGGTTGGGAGCAATTTGACCTTCCGCCGTACAGCCCTGATTTGGCACCTATTGATTTCCACTTGTTTTTGCATTGGAAGCGGGATTTCGGAGGGCGACGCTTTGACAGCGATGATGATGCTGAAGACGGTGTTCGGCAATGGCTCTCCTCAATGGTGGCATCTTTCTATGAAGAGGGTTTAGAAAAGTTGGTTCCTCGCTACCGCAAATGTCTAAACTATGTAGAAAAATAGTTTAAGACATCCTCTTTCTTGAAATAAATTTTGTTGAAAAAAAATTGTCTCTATGTTTTTTCCCAAAACGATACTTACTTTCTGGACAAGCCTCGTAATATAGTCAGACATATAAACAGTTATCTTAATGCCATCACATGCTTCAAAATATTAACTTTTTGTTGAAACTACTCACTTTATAAGTCCTGCGACTAAAACATAATATATGTCATTACACCATGCTTAATATAGTAATCCCTACATATTTTCATAGATTGATTAACTAAACTTTTTGTTTTACTTTTCAAAAACGTTTGTATTAAAAAAACTTTCATTTAGCTAAAATTTTCCTCCTTTATATTAAGTATAAAATATTATGTATATCTAAACACAGAATTGTTATTTTATTTTACTTTTAGTTAATTTGTTATCTGACCAAATTCCTATTACTTCTATATTAGTGGTTATACTTATTATCACGAAGCCTATCCTGGATCTCTATATCCCATTTTTGATGATTGGTTTGCCATAATGTTTATTGGATATAAATTCTAGCATTTACAAGTTCTAAAAATAGGGTTATAAACAAATCTACGAACATAAACAATTTATAAATTAAACAACTTTCAATAACATCATATTATAAGCAAAGTTTAAAAAAATCTTTGTACAACTTAACATTATTTAGTCATTAAATAAACATAATATAATGTGTTGTTTGGTGACATTAATTGATAGAAGGTCAATTAATTCCTTGATTAATGCTGTAGGTCAATTATTTGTGCATGCCAAGGCCTTTATTAGCGAATTTCCATAGGAAAAATGAGCTATGCAGTGGCCCTTATGGTGAGACCCAAGGTCGGTAGTAGCAAATGAGCACTGATCATGGTCCCCAGAACACGTTTTGGGGTGTCATTAAAATTCATATATATATATATATATATATGTATATATGTGTTCGCACTCTAGAGGCCGCATTTTCAGTCCGATTTGGTTCAAATTTGGTACACATGTTCGTTTTCTATGTCGCTCGGACGAGTTCGTTAGCCAAAAAATCCAACAACCGGAAGTACGTTTTTTGACCGGAAGTAACTATTTTTTGCGATTTTTACTACGATAATGAAATTTTTTAGAGTTTTCTAAAAGTATAAATGTAGGATGTTATTCTGCACATTTTGTTTTTTTTACGCGACCTTATAGTTCGCTTGGTTCCCCCAAAATCGACCAAAACGTAAAATACCATACAAGTACCCGATTCGAAGCCAAGTGGTGCAAACTCGCGAGGCCTTTAGGCGCAAACAAATTCTACTAATATATTGTGTACATACAGACAGCTGTTCAACGCCTTCGTGAGTAGACCTATTTCCCAAATTGTTGGGTGAAACCCTAAAATTTAGGACTATAAACTTAATTTTGGAAATTTGCTGAACTCACGTCAGCGGTCCAGCTGCGTGGTCGAATTATTATACTTACAACTGCTATGAGTTAGTAAGAAAAAATAATATGAATCCTTTTCATTGTCAATAGTTATGTTCTTTTCATAAGTTTTATAGATTTACCCTTACAAAAATTAACATTGGCTAGTTTAGAGAAGAATATCATTTTAATGACTTTTTAATTAACATTGTTATAAATATCTTGTATGACTATGTAGCTTACATTGCCTTTTATTTCTTAATAGTTTTGTGTTCTTCCATTGTAATAGTTGATTTTGTATGTGATAATGTGTAAAATTATTATTTTAAATCAATTCTATATCTTGTTAGAAAGTTTATTACAAAACTATATTTCATTTAGGAATTGTTTAAACATTTGTTTTTCATGATGCAATTGATATAACCAACACCTCAATCGAAGAGGCCAAAGCTAGCGACTTGATTGTGTTTTGAAAATTAATTTTCGATTGCATTATTAATTAACTTCCTCAGTTAACTTTCTCAAATGTTTATTTTTTCATTAAATGTTAATGTAAATACTATATAATAATACGTTTTTGTAATAAACGTGATTTGAATGTAAGGAAAAAACTTCTTTAAATTGCAAAAAAATTACGTCTAATTCAGAAAATAAAAAGGTTTATTTCCACTAAATTTTGCGACAAACATACAATTTTTACACAAGAAAAAAATTTAAACGGGTTTTCCAATTTTCTCGGAAAATTTGAGGTTATGTGGGAAAATTTTAAACACAAAAGTTGTAGCTGTTTTTATTGTCCACAACTTTTTTCTTTAACTTTTTTTGTAGGAGGTTAATTTTCGCCGCAAATCGTGAGAAACCATTTTTACCCCCAAAAGTTCACCTCATTTCGCCATTCTACCATAATCAAATCCTTATTTATGTCCCTGTTTATTCTTTTATATTAAGGTAACATGAAATTAATATTCTCGAAAGGTTTCAACTGTTAATTTCAATAATTTTAATAAATAAATATGAGTTTAGAACAAAATTTAAAAAATTGATTTTTGTAAATCTGTTTTTCATTTTATCGTGTTTTCTGGGAACTTTTTCCATAGTAGTGCTACTCTTTTATTACATAATCTAAAAGTAGATGCTTCAACGGAAAAAATGATGGCTGGTGAGCTTGAAAAGACGGATTTTACCGGTGAAACTTTTCAGTTGAAAATGAGGTTGTTTTTTCGGAATTTGTCGAAAAAAATTGAAAAATCTGTATTTCGCTACAAAAAAATTACAGCTTACTTGAAACATAATAAGTTATACTTCCACAAAATTTCGTGAAAAAAAAAATTATTTTTGCGCAAGAAAGAAATTCACAACTGAAAAATCGGGTTTTCCGATTTTACCGGAAAATTTGAGGTTATGTGGAAAAATGTTAAATACAAAAGTTGTAGATCTTTTTACTATCAACAACTTTGCTGTTTAATTTTTTTCAATAAGAGGTCAACTTTCATTGCGAATTGCGAAAAACCATGAAATACCACTTTCAACCCCTTTAAATTCACCCCTTCTCCATTTTGTCGACTCCAAATTATTTTTCCTGTCATTCGAACAATATTTTGCTCCTCTTTCAGTAGGTCTCATGCTGTTAATTTTTTTTCTCTCAAAAATGCATCAGCACTGGTCTATTATGAAGGAAGGAATATCTATGTTGGTGCTAACTAGCCCCACTCTTGTGGGATTTAAAATAGAGCAAAACGTTCAAAATATAAATACATGAGAGGGTTAAAAATTTGAATTTTTTAAATATATATCTACATGAATCTCTATACTTCAAACTACATATTAGTCTAATTATTTTCTTTTGTAGACGAAAAATTTTTATGGACTCTACAGAATTACCCCAGATGGCTACGCCGTATCTGAGATGTGAATAAACATAAACATAATACGCGGCCTTAATTGTGACATAACTACAAGTTTTTGAGATTGCACAAAGTGCAAAGCACCCAGAGTTAAGTTTATTTAAAAGATAATGGATATGACATTTCCAGTTTAATTTCTCATCAATTACGATTCCTAAGAGTTTTGAAGAGTCAGTGCTTGTAATAATGGTTTCTAAAAAAGGCAAAACAATTTTATTTCTTACATATTTTGATCCAAAGTGAATCATTTGTGTTTTACTTGGGTTTAATTTTAAACCGTTAATTGAAAACCAATCTTCAGCCATTGTTTATGCCAATGACAAGGATTTCTCTAAATCCTCAATGTTTTCTCCAGAAATTGTCAGAGTGGTATCATTAGCAAATAATACAGCTTTAGTTCCACTTACATTTTATGGTAAATCATTTACATAGATCAAGAACAGTAGAGGTCCCAATATTGAGCCCAGGGGAACCCCTCGTGGATTAATTTGCCAAGACGAATTATAAGATTTATGCGAGTCTATGTAATACTCTTTGCCTTCTGTTAGCTAAATAACCCCGAAACCAATCATTTGTTATTCCACATTTGCCATAATAATTTAATTTACTTAAAGGAATTACATGGTCGACACAGTCAAAAGCCTTAGACAGGTCACATATGACAGATGCAACATGACCTCTTTTGTCAATTGAACCTACTATAAACTCAACTAGTTCATAAATAGCAGATTCTGTAGAATGCCCTTTTCAGGCGTTTCAGATAGTTTAGAGTGTTCTCACAATAATTATATTTAAATATTATAATAGTTTTTTATTTGTTTCAGCCAATTATTCCAATTTTCACACAAAATGTTCGTGAATCATTTCGGTGTATTGGTGTAGGGCGCAGATTTTGGCTTAGGCTTTACTTATGGACAAGATTGCCTATAATTCCCATCTATGGTGGATTTCCTGTAAAATTAAAAACCCATATTGGGCCTCCAATCCCTTATGATGAATCTTTGTCGCCTGAAGATTTACAAGTTAAGGTTTGTATTATTTTTTGAATTTAAAGTAAAAACAGTTGGTACTTGGTGAAACTCCATAATAGGGATAGAAATAACCAATTGGTAAAATTTCACAATTATAATTTATTACTGAGCAACATATGTTTCGCCGTTAGCCTGATGATGCCTAACGGCGAAACATATGTTGTTCAGTAATAAATTATAATTGTGAAATTTTACCAATTGGTTATTTCTATCCCTTTGTATTATTTGAAAAATACACAGTTCATTTTAATTTTAAAAATAATGTTCATGTATAGAACCACATACAGTATTAGCTTTTTCTTTCAGAGCTATACCTGTGCTATACTACAGTGTTTAGAAAATAAAGGGAGAATAGGCTATTGTGTAAATCTGTACAGATTGGTGTTTCCATATGTACATAGAGGAACTACAAAATTAAAAATGCTGGAGAAATAATTTAGTAGATAGGCAGTAATCGCTAAGATTTCGGTTTGGTAGACTTGCAGTGCATCCCAAGGCTTACACTGATGTTTATCGCTAGTGTTGCACACCATAGCCCGAGTTCCTGCCCAACAATGACCTGCCTGTACCAGATTAGGATTCCTTAGCAGTTCTTGGTTTGTTGTTTTATTCTTAGTGTTCTTGGTTTCTAAGGATTACGAAGAAGGTTCTACTGAAAACTTAATTAGTGTGCATAGCATCGGACACCATGTCTCATATCGAGTTTTTAAGTACCTTTGGTGTTTACATGCTCCAAACATGCTCTTCCGCCATTGTTTCATACTCGTCAGTCTGTATGCAGATTTTCTAGCCTCTCACACTATGTAAATGTCTAAGAGACTCCCTCCAAAAAAACACCTCCATAGCTGTTGTAGGGCTGCTTTTGAAAGCTCCAGTTATGCATAAGCATACGACTAGTTGTAGACAAGTCAGCAGTTTGGCATGATTTTTTCCACCAGAGTTCCCCTCTGTATGTGATTTGGGGGTCTGATCACCGATTTATACAGCCAATGGACTATGTGAGGTTTGAGTCTCCAATTAGTACCTATAAGCCAGTGATCGCCAGTAATGTCCGTTTCACAATATATATCAAGTTGTGCATTTCACTGACGTGAAGTTGCTCAGCTGGGTAAGTTTCTTTTCTTAGTGAAGGGAACTATGGTGGTTTTGACTTTGGGACCTTCCCTTGCACATCAGATTTTTACACGTCTCATATTGCTGTTTATGATATCTGAGACAGAGTCATCACTTTTTCCACTGACCAAGATTGCTATGTCATCTGTATATCCTTGGATGTTAGTTCCTGACTGACTGATTTCTGCAAGTAGACCACCATGCTCCACAGAAGAGGTGAAAGTACTTCTCCCTGTGGGCACCCTCTTGTGGCCGTGACCTCCAACGATTCACCAAGTTGGGAGGTTTGTATGCTCTGGTTCTGTAGTATGGAGTACACCCACCTTGTTACAGCTGGGTCCACCTCTCGCTGTTTTCTCACTATTGAGTGATACGACATATTACCAAATGCACCTTCTATGTCCAAAGTAGCACACAGGGCTATTTCCTTCATTTCTAGGGGATTCTCGATTCGGTCCTCAAGATTATGTAGAACAGTCTTTTAAGTATTTGAAATATTCTAAATAATATGAATTCATTATGTGTTTTATGAATATTATTTGTTAATAGTTAAATAAATTCTCATCAAACATATAAAAAAATATAATTTTTGTTGTTATTTTTTATTTTTATATCGTTTCTAACAACAAAAACCAACGTGTGGCTTTTAATTTAACTTCACATAACATTTTGTATCCTAACGTTACATAGGTTAGAAGTGGAAATAAACAAGTTTATATTTTTTTTTTTCATTTTGTTATATAGCTCCCGGATTGATTTATTAATAATGACTATAAATTAGGTATAAATTTACCTGTTTGACGTCTATCAATCCTTGTTTGTTACTATAGTGACAACCGCGGTTTCGGTTTTACACCATCATCCGGTCACACAAATATTACAACACATTTAAAATTCAAATTAATAAAACCAAGTCACTCAAAATGTGTTGTGTTGTTTGTGTTTGAGGTTGTCACAAAAACACTTAACACAAACGAAAACACGAAACTCACAACATACATATAATTATAAGATAATACATGTTGCCCGGGCGGAGGTTAGATATCGACTGAAGTTAAGTATGTAAGCTTGATGCAATGGTCTGAGCGGTAACCTTTGTAGCGAACGAGTTTTTAGCATTTTCGGTATTTTTTATATTAATTAGGGTGTCAAACAAAATATTTGACTGAAAAGATGTTTTGTCATTTAATAGATGCTGTTTATCAGTTTGTGATGCTCTATAAATCGCAAATTCCTCCCAGGAATCCATATATCGACCTTTTTTACAAATATGCAATATGTTCATGTCCGTATTGAAATTGCTGTAACTATGAAGAGTTATCCATTAAGTGTTCTGCAAAATTAGACTTGGGGGGGTTTACAACCTGTCTGTTTTTAGGTAAATGCTCTTTATACCTTTTTATAAAAGGGCTGCCTGTTTGACCTATGTAGAAACATGGACAATCCTTACACGAGAGTTGGTATATTCCCGTATTTTTGGTTAAGTCAAGTTCACTGTTGTTATGGTGTTTGTTAAGTAAACGTTCAAGCTTGTTGGTTGTCTTGAATGCAGTTATAATGTTGTGTTTTGACATTTCATTACATACAGTGTTATTCAACGACAATCCATATTCTACGGAAACAAATTTTTTCTTCTGTGTATTGACGTCGAATGTTTTGTTATTACGTTTTTTAATATGATTTTTAATGAGGTTGTTAATTAACGTGCTATTATAACCATTGGATATAGCGATATGTTTTATAATACCCAATTCTTGGTGATAATCTATTTTGTCAAGAGGAACGAATAAAAGGTGATGGACTAGGCTATTGTAGGCTGCAGTCTTTTGATTTATTGGATGGTGTGAAGACGAATGTATTGTTTGGTTGGTGGCGGTTGGCTTTCGGTATATATTAAATTGAATTTGGTTATCTTTCTTAAGCAGGGTAAGGTCCAAAAAATGTATTCTGTCGTTGGTTTCAATTTCCAACGTGAATTTGAGGTTAGGGTGAATACCATTTATATTAATGACTGAGTATCATTTGGTTTGGTTTTATAGGGTTAAAGATATCAAGTAAAGTAACTAACAAATACATACGCCAACTAAATTATTAAAATATTTTGTATTTGTTTTTCTAAGGTTGCCTGTGCATTAGAGGATCTTATAACAAAACATCAACGAATTCCAGGAGGCATTTTACGAGCACTGGTCGAGAGGTTTTATGAGATTCCAAAACACAAAACTAAATGATCAAAAATTGTATAAATATAGATATGTTATAGTAAATATAATTTTATTAGCATAAAGGCTCTTAATTTTGGGCCACACATTATAAACTGTGATTGTTTAATAAAAAAATATAATGAATATTTTAAAAGAACTGAGGATGTAAACAAAGATATAAAACTTTTATATTTAACAAATAGAAATTAATATCCATGATGTTACATATTAATTAAATATATTTGATATGTACAATTCTATTTTAAGAATTTATGTCAAACTTTTTATTTATTGGAAGGTATTTAGCAAGGAAATGAAATTACTAATCAATATAGTTTATGTATACTCCTCTTACTTTAAAATTCTAATAGTATCTACTAGTTTTTACAGGATGTTGGTTCCTGCCTTTAGATTCTGATAAAAACAAAGGTCACATAAAGGAATTGTAAAATAATTTTTTTATGGCCTTATTATTATACTGATCTAAAATAAATTTATTACAATCAGTTTAATGTCTAACAACATATTTTGTTAATATACTCAGACAGAATTTTGGACAATTAATCAGATAGCACATTTTAATACACAACATTACTTTCACCAAAATTGAATTTTAAAGTATATGTTTGATTTTTAATTGACTCCAAAAAAGTAAGACCAATTAAAAGAATGACTTGGAACTTTTTTAAAAGAAAAATTTACATTAGCTATAACAACATCAAAATTGTTGTGCAAATGGTATTAAAGTTCAGCCAGAATAGCTATGGTAAAATAAAGTGAAATATTGTAAACATTTAACATTTGGATACATTTTATTGTATCCATTTATTTGTACATTTTACGTGCAAGGCAAGACTTGTGGGTAATAGACATAATCAATATTTAATAGAGACAAAATGTGTTATGTATTATAAAAAACACAAACATCTATTACAAGTGTGTACAGTCAATATAGGCAAAATATTTTAGTATACAGAATATTCTATTTTTACACATTTCAAATCACACTGCTTAGTTATGTGCTCTTAGATTCAGATAACTAATTATAGAATTAACGTTGTGATACATAGAATTATAGAAATTCACATTTTGTATATTAATTATTATAGAAAACCAATGCATATATAGTGTTTCTCTTTTGTTGAGTTTTATGTTATAAAATATAACATTTTTATTTTTGATGATTATCATATATTTTCTGCTGTCATAAATTTTCTGATAGGTGTCATTTTTTTGTAGTATCTAATCCAATTGCATCAAATAATTTATGTTTGTGTTAACATGATACAATTACTTTGCTTTTAAAGAAAATAAGTGAAATGGCAACACTGTCCCGGCTAAGCAGAAGTGGTTCTTTCCAAGAAACGCTTGTTGCTAGATATATAAAAATTGCAACAGTTACATGTTTTATTAATCATATTGAGCTGATGAAAAGTGCCTAAATGGAGCCTAAATTGGTTGATATTTCTAAATAATTTCTATCATTCTGCAATTATTTCTATGAATTGTGCTAAATGAACTTACAGTAAACAATATTTTTTTTTTGAGTAATGATAGCAAAATTTGTTCATATTTTTTTAGAGATAAAGGCAATATACCGAATTGAAAACGGCTAACTTTTGATACATGCCAAAACAACAGTCTTATTCAAAATAATAAGAATATTGCTTGCTATCTTGTTCATGCCTTTTGGAAAATAATTGTTTCTAATATTTTTTAACACAAACGTATAAGAAAATTCAATTTATTTGCAGATATAATAATATTTTGTTTAATAGAGACTTTATATTATTTGACACAGTTTTTGCATTTGATAATTTTTTTACTCATTTTTATAATATGGAAAGAACAAATTTACTTTTGTTAGTAGAATTTAGAAGTATACGTTAGTCTGTGAATCAGTGTTGTTTAAACAATTTTGTTTAGTAGTAATGAAATTATCTGCTATAACAATCAGCTGATCTAAGCATTTCAAACAAACTAACAGCTGTTTGAAGCGTGATATAATCACAACTTAATGACTCTTTAATTCATTAGAGATGTAAAGTAGATCAGTAAATTAATTCTGGGATAGGACAGTTTAACACATGGGGTTAGGTAAATATATATTATACTAGGGGAGACCCCTGCGTGCTCTGCACGCCAACCCCCAATGGAACCTTCTAAAAACAAATGTTATGTTTTATTTATAATAAAGTTGTACGATTAATAATAACCTCAAAACTAAGATGATAAATAATGATAAATGTTCACATCAAATTATTTATTACATTTGATATCAGCAGTTATAATAATGTTTAAAATAACCAGCAAGGCTCAGGTCTACACTTTAAAACCCTAACCTAAAAGCTAGAAATACAAAAATAATTGCTTCAAATTTTGAAATCAGCTGTTAATGGAAATATTGGAACAAACAGCTATATTATCTGTTATTTTATTCAATTGGTTGCTATGGTAATAAATGTAAATACATGTGTTTATTTATCATTCTAGGCCATAAAAATATAATTTACATTAACTGTCATATTATTTTACAGAACAGCTGTACCAAATGTTTTAATGTAAACTGCAGAACAGCTGTTTTAGGTTTTTAATTTATTTATTTAATACCAAATGTTTTAATGTAAACAAACCAGATGTTTTTAAATTCTCATGTATTTCTTATGGGGATTTTTCGTTTTTCGGGGACCTCAAAAACCCCTTAGTTTTTAATTTTAGAAAAAACTTATATTTTTCCCTCGTTCCTTGAATCGATACCTTTAATTTGAGACCCCTCCCATCATCCTCCGATTTACCAAATTCCCACAATTTTGAATCTAAAATTTCGCTTACAGAATTATATATAAGGATTTTCTTTGGATGTTGATACTGCAATGATTCTCGGACCCTTTGTTTCCTTGCAACTCCAAAGTAAGTAATAAGTCTAATATTTAAAAAAATTTATCATGTAAAAAAAGACATTCCAACTATAGTACCTATTGCAAAATTGAAGGACATTTTGAACTAGCTTTTATTTTAATTATATTTGTCCTTGTTTGTATAACTGATACATAATAATAACCTAATCTTCAATTGTATTTTTGTAATAAAAACTAATTATATCCGTAGAGGTTAATTTGATTAAGTCTGTTACCTTTTTTATAAAAGATAAGTTTGTTTCAAGTTTCAACCAATATATAAATTACTAGGGGAGACCCCTGCGTGCTTCGCATGCCAACCCCCAATGGAACCTTCTAAAAACATATGTTATGTTTTATTTATAATAAAGGTGTACGATTAATAATAACGTCAAAACTAAGATGGTAAGTAATGTTAAATGTTCAAATTAAACATTTCTTATATTTTATAACAGCAGTTATAATAAAGGTTAAAAGAACCAGCAAGGCTCAGGACTACATTTTTAAACCCTAACCTAAAAGCTAGAAATACAAAAATAGTTGCTTCAAATTTTGAAATCAGCTGTTAATGAAAATATTGGAGCAGTAGCTACTGTTATTTTATTCAATTGGTTGCTATGGTAATAAAAGTAAATACATGTGTTGGTTTATCATTCCAGGCCTAACCTAAGAATTTTTTCCGACTAAATTTACAAATATTGAAATAAAAAAAGTTTTGTATCGAAATGAATTGTAGCCTATGTTACTCAGGGATAGTGTAGCTTTTTATTAGTAAAACTATTTTTTCAATCGGTTTAGTAGTGCCAGAGATTACCCCCTACATACAAACAAACAAACTTTACCTCTTTATAATATTATTATATATTATATTATTATAGAAAGGCTTAAAACAAATACTAATGAAGCTATGTCCCACTAAATACGAAGTAAAGCAGTTGATGTCAATTATTTCTTTTGAGCTTTAAATATTAACGAAATATCAAGTGTTGTCTCGTAATTTTTTTTCTCAATAATAAATCAACTCTAAGGATTTCTTAGGTATTTGTTTTAAATTGCTACTTTAACTATAATACATTTTTTTCTGATATAGTTCTGAAGGAACTGCATAAAATATGTAGAAAATAAAATAAAAATTATGTAGCACTGAATAAAAGGTAAAATTAATTGAAATAAACACAAATTGCTAACTAAAACTTCTTTACTCGATGCTCTAATTTCTTTGTATTGGTAATTCAACAATCGATTTGGATTACGTAAATTTTACTATCAATCCAAGTTAACCAAGGCTTTTTATATCAATACTTCAGTCATTAATTAAAAATAAAAACAAATAATGTCTGACTTATGTGAAAGGTTATCAAATACTATATTTTATCAAAAATGTAATGTAATTTATTTGAAATACTTATTTATTGTGTAAATTTGTATTTTATCATTCCGAAGTATTATGTTTAATAAAGGCTAGTTGAATAAAGTATTAATATAGATTGAAAACACCATTCACATATATTTAAAATCAAAGAAATGAACAATAAACTTCACATATAAATTACTGAAAAATATGTATGCAGTATTTGGTTTGAATATTGTATTATTATCTTATTTCAGTCTATATAAGTACTTACGGAAATATATTTATTAAGTTACTTAACGTTAATTATTGTGATGGTTCGGGTTAATTTTATTCCTTTGTATTATTTATATTTTAATAAAATCATGTTATATTTGTATAGATAATTGAATTTATTATTGAATTTTTGTTTGACCTTCTAGATTAATACTTAAGTTAGAAGTTCAGTGTTTGATAACGAAAATTTAGGCTTTATAACATCTGTTACTAACAAATCACTATTTTTTGGCCGCCATAAAATATTATTTCAAGCTTAATAAATAATTTTTTTTTAAATTGGAAAATAATTTCAATTGTTACTTAACTCTTTGTAAAGAAATATTTTATCCTACCTGATGCA
>JAGFPH010006319.1:53508-69087 GCA_018207615.1 Philaenus spumarius
TCCCTACCAAAACACAACAAGAATAGAACGCAATAGATATTAACATCAAACACAGCAGTGAGGTAAACAAAACCCATCACTTTACTGGTGACATCTAATAACTTACTTTGTCCACCACTCCCTACCAAAACACAACAAGAATAGAACGCAATAGATATTAACATCAAACACAGCAGTGAGGTAAACAAAACCTATCACTTTACTGGTGACATCTAAATTACCGTACTCAACTTTGTCTCTTCTCTAAGGCTGAATATCATTTTTTTTTTTTAAATAATATAAAGGTACATTTGGATTCGTCAAGATTTGAACTTTCTAAAACTGTCTTCCAATCAGACGTAGGCCTAACTCTTAGTTTCGAAAATATAAAGTTTTCTGTAAACCCTTGCAATTGGACAGTTTTCGAACCAATGAGAAAGAACATTTTGCAATCGATATATGCTATCTATTACAAATTGATATATATACAAATGTTTATATCAACTTGAAGAGAAAACTTCAACGTTTTGTTTCGTGTAAAGTAAACCACATTTAATGTTACGATTTTATTCGTACAGTCGTTGGAAATGCAGACTTTTGTTGAATTCAATACTAGCCATAACCACGCTTGAGCTGGCTTTGTACTCATGGCTATATATTATAGAATTATTCTCATGTACTCATAGAATTATATATTTATCAATAATTTATAAACTTTATAGGGCGTGTTTTTAATCGGGACTACAGGTTGACTTCGAATGATACTCTAAATAGTTAAACACTGCGCGCGCTCTGCCCTCTATCTCAAAAATGGTTCAAGATATAAAAAAAATTTATAAATCAAAGTTGTAGAAAATTTAATCCTCAATAATATTTATTTATAATAAATAAAAATGAATTGCTGTTCTTTAGTCTCGCTAAAACTCGAGAACGGCTGGACCGATTTGGCTATTTTTGGTCTTAAAATGTTTGTAGTAGTTCATAGAAGGTTTTTTATACGTAAAGAAAAGTTTTAAAAGTTTCCCGAAAAAGTTTCAAATTTGGATGAAACTGAACAGCATTTATTGTATGAACTCAAAACCATAGCTCACAAAAACAGCTGTTCGTATAAAAAGCTTATGTTTGTTTAGATGTATTAAAATAGCAACATTACTTAGCAAATTTATAATCACTTTAATACTCTTCAAAACCAACAGCTTATTAAGGTTAGATTGAAAAACTATATTATAAACAAACACAAATAAAAATGCTTACAGAATTAAAATTCAACTCAAACATAGGTTATTACATATCTATATAGGCCTACTTAGAGATATGCTGCTTAAAATATTGTTTATATAAAATATATCATAACTATGAAGTTTTTAATACTTTTCAAAACAGATTTTAGCTATTGTTACGAATTGATGGGGTGTGTGTTAAAAGATATATAGTAGTTATATTCAGTATTAGAGTTAGTATGTTTGGTGTAAAGATATTACTTTGCGTAAGACAGATGGAGGTAAACAAGGAATCATAATAAATAAGGATGAGCTTGGCGGAAGTGTTTCTGTGTTGCACGGAAGAACAGTGTAGTTTGTCAACACGGAAGTTAGATGGGTTATATAAGCATAACCCTAATCTAGATTCGAGGCCAGTCTGTTAAGGTGTTGGGCCGGTAGCTGGGCCAGTCTGTTAAGGTGTTGGGCCGGTAGCTAGGCCAGTCTGTTAAGGTGTTGGGCCGGTAGCTAGGCCAGTCTGTTAAAGTGTGGGGCCGGAAAGCTAGGCCAGTTAGCTAGGGACGTTTGGCCGGGACTTGGCCAAGTATTGTGATCGAGAAGCTAAGGGTTGGAAGCTGGACAGCAAAAGACAGGTCATCACTACGCGAAGTCTACACGAGATTGAAGGACAAAACCGGTTCTGCAGCAAAACGATATTGGAGTGAGTAACAGAATACTTAGTCTATTAATATTACATTGAGTTTGGAGTCAAAAGATTAACGGGAAAGTTTAATTAAAGTAAATTCAGTAGCTTTGTTTACCTAGTTCTTGTTTCAGTCTGTCATACGAAAGTAGTATCTAGTAAAGGAAATGTATGTAGAGCATAAGTATAGGATAATGTATCAAACCATTTTATGTTTATGTTATTGCATTGTACAAATAAATATAGAGAGATAAGTTTTGCCACTGAACCACTGGAATGCATTGTTATTGATCTGTCTCTTTGTTATTAACATATTAACCTAGTGTTTGAACCCGGGTAATAAGGGTAGTTATTTCTTACCCCTAACACTATCAATAATAATAATAACAAACAAATTATTTGGCACCATGCATAACCATAAACATACACAAGTTTAAACATATTTTATTGAAAACTAAACAAACCATCTGAATTAAACTAAATGCCATTAAAATATCACATTCGTAGCTTTATTTTGATATATACTATATATTGTATATTTAAATACTAAACAATATATATCTTAAACTAATTAGGCCTATACATTTAAAATTACAAACTCTATTTGAACCAGTTTGTTACATCCTAAATTAATGCGGATGTTACAAAGTGATTCAAAAGAAAGGGTGAAAAGAAATTCAAAATTTTAGGGTGGTTTGGGGAGGGGTGTCAAAGTTACTAAAAATCCCTATAAGAACGAATTGGAATGAAATTTGGTAGTAGCTTCCTCTAAGGCCGTAGGTGCAACATTGTCAATGAAATTAAAGTCAAACTTAGTAAAAACTATAAATTAAAACGATATATTTAAAGCTTTTTCATGTTAGATAGTAGTTTACAGGAATACAATTTTCAGTGCTTTCCTAAATAGCGTAGACTTTTTTTCATGACCACAGTAGGATACGCACAGGTATTCAACGAACACTTAAAAAGAATTACAATTGTGTCAAAAAGACTGAAAATACCAACAACCACGGGCAACGCCGTACGGGTCAGCTAGTATTTATAATAAAAACAAACAGCATAAAACCCATAGGAAACGAGATATTTGCAATAAATGTGTAAAAAATCGACTGTTTGACCTTTGACCTTGGAATATCTGTAGACGCGGACACCCTACGTTAAGTAGGTTTTGAGACAAGTTTTAGGGTGACAAAATAAAGGTTTATACAAGTTTATAGCTAACTATCTCTCATTCCGAGATTCTTGCTCTCATTTGACTAATATTCTTGGACTATACAAGTTTTTACCTGCAATTCTTAATCCTCAGTAGTGAACTCCTCCTCAGTGATTTAAGACTGATTTAAGTTGGACAATTTGATTTTGATTTTTAAATTGTAGGCTACTTGCAAATGTTTGATGAGTTAGGTACGCCTACACATAAAATCTACTTTTATATTGTCTTGTGGTTTTGTGTGTAAGCCAAGTCTTAAGTTTGTGAGATATCCTTCAACAATAATTTTACTTTCCAATTTTAACATTACTTTTAGTACATACAGTAATTTAGGAAAATAAAAAATGTTATCAAAGTTTAATTTTTAAATGTGCCCTAATTGTAGCCTAATATATGTTTACAATGCTTTTAATACAAAATAATCTAAAAAATGAAATGATAACTTTATTAAATTTTGTGTCATTTAAACCTTGAATTCATTAAAAATTCAGACTTTTTACGTCCGACACCAAATAGTTTACTTATCTGACACTGAATAAAAAAAATCATAAAAAAATTTTAAATTGTCAATTTGGGGTGAAATAAACGTAATTATGTATTGAAATATACTCTAGCTGCTAATAGAAAACATTTGGCTTGGATATCTTGGCAAAATTCAGATTTAGGAAAATTATTACAAAATCTGAAAGTTACATTTTTCTGATTTCGACACCAAGGAAATAAATTTTGTTTGATCCCAAATAAGAGTTAAAATACTATGGCAAATATATTAATGTCTACCTAGATAGTCACCATTTCAAATAAAATTATTAGTTTTGGCATGTATGGTGAGAGCTTGATAGCTTATGAAAAGGGGAAATTTGTCTGTGAATTTTACATCCGATACTGTAGATGCCCTTAAGCTAAAATTCCAAAAAAAATTAGCCTGAAGTTCTAACTTATAGTTTTTAGCCACAGTGTGTTTACCTAATGTATTAAACATTTATCAGTAGAATATGTAAAACAAGGTCGTAGTCTGCAAAAATATCAGAGACTATAGTATAGTAAAAATTTACGTCAATTGCAGCGAGTACATAATAGAATAGAGAAGACAAGTGAATATATCCCATGCATTAAAAGTGAGGCCAAATCCGCCATATTGGTCCGACATACAGCCTGAAATCTACGACTATCGAGCTCAGTTCACGGTAAAACTCTGCGACAAATACACCGCCATTATCAACAGTAATGGTTGAAGAATATTGTTGGAATTTTGTATGCTTATAGTATAGAGTCTGAGGATAACATTAGTAATAATTAAAAAATAATAATAATGTTATTAATTCTAGTAAAAATTTGTTATTACATAGGCCTACTAAAAGTTCTGTTTTAGAAAAACAGACAGGAAAAAGTTGCTCTATGAGAAATTTTTTTATTTTTTAGTCAGAGAAATTTTGTCAGCGGGAAAGTTGTAGATAAATAACCAAATTTCGTTAATTATTTTACCATTTTTTTTTATCGTGTTCAGTTTTCTCAGAAATCCAGGTATAAGAACGCGGCAAAACTGCCTCTAACATTCACTATCGCCACAGACCACTGCAATGTCTGGCTACGTGTTGTTGCTATGTAGGCCTACGTAATAGATTACACTAATATGTTATTAAATATTTATAAATCAATGAATCTTTTTAGCTGGGATTAGTAATAATATTGCATTGATTTAAATAGTTAATTAAATTACATTGAAGAAAAAACTGTTTTAGTTACTTATTTCTATGTCTACAACATGCTTGAAGTTTCACTATAGGTTATGGATATTAAATAACTTAGTCCAAATACTTTTAAGACATTATTCAATATTTATTGACCCAACAAAATTACAGTTTTATTTAGTTGTTGTCTCACCTTAGATTTATGCAGACTTTCATTACTAATCTTACAGTAGTGACAGATTCTTAAAGAAAATTACTTTTCAGCTATTAAGTTACTTACGCTTGGACTAGGGCGGCGCCGCCATCTTGGACCGACACATCCGCCCGGCAAGCCGGCCTCACTTTGCGCTCCAAGTAGCTTCTCTATTATATTATTTGCTCGCTGGTCAATTGTAATTTGGAGGGCAATAACTATGGGCGTAAATTTACTATTCGACCCTAGGCTAATATTTTTGCAGACAACGATGTTGTTTAACATTCTACTGTTAAATGTTAAATACAGGTAAACACACTGTGACTAAATGCTATGGGTTAGAACTTTTAGGCTAA
Organism: Philaenus spumarius; assembly: GCA_018207615.1. Lineage (NCBI taxonomy): Eukaryota > Metazoa > Arthropoda > Insecta > Hemiptera > Aphrophoridae > Philaenus > Philaenus spumarius. Next base: position 58,840 of record JAGFPH010006319.1, read on the forward strand.
TGTTTTTTATTAAATTATTCTTGCATTTCTGGCTATAGGTTAGCCTAGGGTCGAATAGTAAATTTGCGCCTAAGTCTTAATTTCTTATTTGTGCGTCTACTCTCCCAGCTGATTTGTGTTGTGTAGGCTACTAACCTCGTATTTGTTAGATTCAGGTGATAGGTTACTCTACAAAATATTGAGGTGTTTTACCAATTCAGATAAAAATAAATTCTATTAGCCTACAGAACGCAGTTATAAATTTTTAGTTGTAGCTCATGTGTGACTGAGGATGATGATTTTGTCGTTAAAACACGTTTGATCACAAACGTATGTGTGTGAGAATTAGTGTATTGTTATTATTATTATAAAATAATTCCTTCTCACTCTTCAAGCTCTAAGTTAATAACACAGTAGTAGAATGTAAAACAACGTTGTTATGTGCAAAAATATTAGATTAGAGTCGAATATTAGTAAACTTACGCCGATTACAGAGCCTGTTACTAGGCCTACAACGCCAGTTACAACTATAGGCGGTACTTGTGTATTATAAGGACCCCACCTATATAATTGTGTTCACTGTCTGGTGTGAGCATCACTGCGTGTCCGATGCCGGCGTAACTTTACTATTCGACCCTAGCCTAATATTTTTGAAGACAATGCTAGGCTAACCTATGGCAACAGAAATGCAAAAATAATAATAAAAAATAGCTAAAAGGTTCTAATCTAACCTATTTAGTCACAGTATGTTTACCTGTATTCAACAAAAACAGTAGAATGTAGGCTCTAAACTAACTGTTAAATGTTGAATACAGGTAAACATACTGTGACTAAATAGGTTAGGTTAGAACCTTTTAGGTATTTTTTTTATTTCTGTTGCCATATTTTAGCCTAGGGTCAAATAGTAAAGTTGTGCCTCTGTCTAACCTAGCCACAATTTCATAAAAAAATAGGTGGGGTCCGTATAATACACAAGTAGGCCTACCCTATAGGTAGGGTTACCAGGCATCCGGATTTGCCTAGATGTCCGGGTTTCATAAAGTGATGGCGTGAAAAAATATTAAACCAAATTGCTAAACAACAGTTTAAAGTCCGTAGCTCATGGAGGGGTGCATAAAGAGTATTGAAGGGCTCAGTGAAAGAGAAGACAACAGTTTGTTTTTTCAAACAGTTGACTGTTTTTGTACTCACTACTATTTAAACTCGTTTTATTTCTCAAGTGGGTTCAGGACTAAGTTCTTTTTAAATTGCCAAAACGCCCGGGTGTTTTTAATGAGAAACTACAAAAGAAGTACATGTTCTTGAAACTTTGTGAGGGAAGTGATTGTCGTGTGAAATGTGAGATATGCCAGGCTGAATTTTCGGTGAAACACAAAAGTGGCCGGGATGTAAATGCTCATCTCATAACTGACCGGCTCACAAAAATCTTAAACACAGCACGGAATCTTTTTTTAAAAGTTAACGCCACAAGTGATGATTTACAGTGCGCTGCGACAAAAAAAGCTACTTTCGCGTACCGGTACCACACAGCGCAACACAACCTCAGTTTTAAGGTGTTGGTGCGCATTACTTCAAAGTTGGTGAAAACATTTTTTGAGCCGAAGTTTGTGGCACCCGAACAAAAACTGAAGCCATAGTAGTAAATGTGATATAGCGCTATATTATGAAAACTGTTCTCAAAAGCCTGGAGGAATTGAACTGTCACTATTGACTGTTCGAACCGGCTTGAAATCAAATTAGGCCTAACTCCTATTTTTGTTCGGTATTTTACTCTGATTGAAGGAGTTAGTGTGAAATTATTATACTTCGTCGAACACCCTGGGGAAACTTCCGTTACTATGACTGATTATCTTCTGAAGTGTTTACAAAGATACGACATTGATAAAAAAAAGTTGTTTGTGTCTGGATTTGGTCGGGCCAAACTTATGGTAACCCTACCTAATAGGTAGGCCTACAGCCTATGTAGTCTATATAGGCCTACAACTACAAACTCAGGATAGGACTAGGCCTCCAATTATTTTATTACATCTGTGGATACATGATTAAGTTAACTTTGTTTATGTATCTAACACATGTAGGCTACATTATTTCATTTCAAATACAGTAGAACCCCGATTATCCACGAGTGGATTACCCGCGTTGCGGCTTAACCGCGATCGCCAAAAAATACAAATTAAAATACGTAAAATAACCCAAATGCGATACTACGGCGAACGAAGTTTAGCGAGTGAAGGCCCATTATCTCGCGCGCAGACTGTAGCGCCACCTCAAAGACAATACAGTAAGCAGAAAAATCAAATAACCTTCATAACGGGACTATTCTCACCCCCCACGCCCAACAAAAACAATAGTAACAACTCGCTATTTCTCCTTCCACGCAGTCGTCAGTGTCACTAAATCAGTGTTAAGAAAAATTTGTTCAGCCATTGTAAAAAAGGAGTCAAATGCAAAGAGAAACAAAAATGAATAAAGGACTTTTTTACTCCATGCTGATAGAGATTGATATTGAAAGTGCATTTTGATAACAGTAGTACTGTAGTAGTTATGTACTGGACTGTTTGTTTTGTTTTTGTTCTTTGTAAATACAATGTAAAAAGTGTGTGTGAAACTATGTAATTTTTCCAACATATAAAGGTACGTAATACTGTACATATTTAATTAAATTAATTGTTATTACCTGAACCTTTTGTAAAGATTAATTAAGCACTTATTTTAGTTTTCCGGTCATTTTGAACTATTTCTAGGGCATTTTAGGTTAGTTTCGGATTATCCGCGATTTCGATTATACACGGAAGTTCAGCCACCCATTATCGCGGATAATCGGGAGTCTACTGTACCTACATTTTTGTTTTTATTGCTATTCTTATACCTAGGCTACATCAATTTTGAGCTAGGCTATATAATTATATGTATTATAATAGCTTAACCCCTATAAATTATACACATTATTGGATTAATCATAAAATTTAGATAAAACCTGATATTTTTGGTTTTCTCTGTGGACCCCTTGGTCAGTCAAACATTTTGTGAAAATAGGGTTAAAGAAAAGTAATTTTTGAATAAAAAACTTAAAATTTGTTTTCTATATTTATAACTTGATTCAGATTCTACATTTTAGGCTCTTACAAAACCTATGGTATAATTATTTATAACGCATATCTTTTCCACTTATTTTCATATGCTATAAATATGTTGCAAAATGGCTAAATTTGTTGTAGGTCTAGGGGCCTACCATTCTCGAAAAAGATAATGACCATTGTTCTAGGGTTAAATAAAATAATACCATTTTACTTACTGCTTAAATGCTCCTATAATATACAGACTCATGTAGATTGTAAATGTAAACCATAATCAAAACTAAATAAAACATAAAATTGAAGAAGTTCAACGGTGCTACTGCTAAATCACATGGAATCTGAATTAATTCTGAATGGATAGAAAACAAAATGGACGCAACCGGATGCAGTGCAGATTTTGCAAATTGCAAACACTAGGAAAGGAAGCAGGACTCAAGAAACATATAAATTATAGGTATAGGACTATTACAACTCTTACTTTATACTAGTAAGCCCCGTGAAAACTCACAGAAAGATTAATTAATTAGTAGGCCAGTCGGTAGGGGTAATTTTAGACCAAAAGCTCCAGTAATTTACAATACCGCTGATTTTTTTTTATAAGTACATTAAAGTATGTATATTAACATAAAAAAGGTTTACCAGTCTATCGATTTCCCAAAGTCGAAAAAAAAATCTATTATAATTTTGTTTCGGTTATCCTTAATATTTCGAGCTGGGATGAAGATAGAGAACAATAAAAAAATACCACCGTGTAGGGGAGGTATTTTTCAATAAAAAATGTCATATGTACTTCTTTCCTCCGAGCAATGGTTTGTCTGGAAAAAAATTGATAATGCAGGTATGTATTTTGCAGCAGGGGAAATCACTAAAAGTTGAAATCTCATTCATATATGAAGAGTTGGCTCATTCTAAATTGGCTGAATTTTAATATATCGAATTGAAACTTGACATAGGAGTTAAAACATGTATTTTAAACATGTATGCTGAGTCTCAGCTTGTTATGTGCTTGTAAAAGTAAATAATAAAAAAGGTTTATACTCCTTGATCTTGTTTGAATCTATATGTTCAACTTGTAAAACAAAATTTTATGTTGATATTCCAAAAATTGACGAAACTGGAGCCGATTGAAATTAGTTCGTGGGTCCGGTACTCCTAAAATCGAGAAACCCATTGATAAGTCAAGTGGCTCTAGATCGGGTCATTTTCAAGATAACAAGCTGAAAATCAGCATAAATGTTTAAAATACATATTTTAACTCCTTTGTCAAGTTTCAATTCGATATATTAAAATTCGGCCAATTTAGAATGACACAACACTTCATATATGAATGAGACTTCAGCTTGTAGTGATTTCCCTGCTGCAAAATACCGGGTGTCCCACGAAGAGGTCCCTATTTTTGAATTAATATATTAGATGCACCGAACACTCTACAAACCTGAAACTCAACAGTCCTAACATACACATATGTAAAAGAAATACACCTGAGTATCAGTTAATTCTGACACATTAGGACAAAATGGCGGAATATCAAAGAAATAGTACCTTTTCGTTAAAATAGTTTTATTTGCTTAAGTGTTACAACACAATTATTGAATTTTAACGATATTACTAAGCACTAAACAACGTTAGAGAATTAAAGATATAAGTAACTCATAAATAAATAAAATCTATTTGATCCATAAACCTTATTCGAACTGATGTCCATCGATCGCAATGTACTGATGACAACGAAAATAGAAAACAGTCATACGCTTTGCTGAACAACTCTCGAGGTATCAACAACAGTTCCTCTTCGATCAACCTCATTAGTTTATCGTCTGTCGCAATGTTATGACAATAAGCCTTCTCCTTCAAAAAGCCCCACAGAAAAAGTCACAAACAGTCAAGTCTGGAGACCTTGGGGGCCAGTCCATGAAGCATTCCATGAAAGATTCTATGAAAGCAGCACATACGATTTCTTCATTTCTATGTTGGATGATCTATGGTTTTTTTTTGTTTTTGTATTGACCCCGTTTCTAGTAGGATAGTCTTCCACTTACGAATAGATTTCCTTGACGGTGAAACTACACCTGAGTACCTTTCCCTAAAACACCTTATTGCTTCATATTCATTTTCAAAGGCAATAATAGCCCAGGAACAACATTTCACTTTTTGCTCAGTTGAAAACGGCATGGTACATAAGACACTTTACAATGCAACTTAATAACAAATGCCAATGTTTATTACCAAATATGTTCATTGTTGTGGATACACGCAGTCAACTGATAGATTTAAAATAGTCTAAACAGCTGTAGCTGTTCCTATTCTAAATAAAAGTAGGTTTACCCTTAAAATACGATTGCTGATTTTGTTGTTTTTTTTTGTTTTTCCGCCATTTTGTTTGGATTAGTCAAAATTAACTGATACTCAGGGGTATTTCTTTTACATATGTGTTAGTCACGACTGTAGAATTTCAAGTCTGTAGCGAGCTCTATACGTCTGTCATATCAATTCAAAAATAGGGACCTCTTCGTGGGACACCCGGTACATACCTGCGTTATCGAATTTTTTCCAAAAACCATTGCTCGGAGGAAATAAATACATTTGACATTTTTTATTGAAAAATACCTCCCCTACACGGTGGTATTTTTTATGTTTCTCTATCTTCATCCCAGCTCGAAATATTAAGGATAATCGAGAAAAAAAATGATAATCGATTTTTTTCGACTTTGGGAAATCGATAGACTGGTAAACTTTTTTTTATGTTAATATACATACTTTTTTAAGGTACTTAAAAAAAATCAGCCGTATTGCAAATTACTGGTGGTTTTAACCTATATCGATTGGGCTATAGATACACATCAAATACATATAATTAAAAAATATAACACTATTTAAAAACAACAGAGTCTAGTCCTACCTATGCTGACGGGGATTTTTAAGTTTTTAACTTTATAGCCCAGTTAATAAAAGGTTTTTGTCGGAACTAATTAGTGAAAAGCTGATTTTTTCATGAATGTTAGTGGACTATATAAGGAATATTTTCTGAAAAGTCCCCGCCCTCCCACTCTTGCTACCCCCCCCCTACCCCATTAAAATTCACTTTTGAAAAACTTCTTTATATTGTCAATATCTAAGAGATAAACAGCGATAGAGTCATATTTATTTCGTTGTTGTAAACCTTATACTATTATCTATCAAAAATATCCATATCGTTTAAGCTATAAAATAATTATTTCCGTGTATTTTTAAATTTAAAGTTAAAATATTAACTTTTCTAATTCAATAATTACTGTCCATGTTTAGCTATTTTTTATTAATATGAGACAAGTTATAAAAAAAATTTCCAAATAAAACTTGTAGGGTATTTTTAACCTTAATATTGATATAAGTTTTATAAATTTTAAGTGCAGCCAATTGACATAATCGGCCTTACAAAGGGAGACGGCGCAGGGCACACGAGTCCTCGCGGGCCGGATCAGCGCGTTTCATATCAGCGGTCAATCTGCAGCAACGGCCTATTGTTTGGACTTTTATTTGTACAGCTGGTCTAATTATGGGTATTAAGATGGTAAAATTGACGTAAACATTTATTTTATTTTATTTTTTCATTTTTGAAGTGAAAACTTCTATTGGCCTGTTGGACACTTTCGCTTGACTATGTTTCTGAAATCTCGCGTCACGCAAACTTTTTGCGTAGACTCAAGTCAGAGCATGGAGAGGGAATAGACTATACATAGTTTATAATAATATGTTCAGACTCGGACACATCAATAAAGAAATCTGTATTTATTCAGACAGCCAGGCAGCTTTGGAAGCTCTGAGTTCATTTGAGTTCAGGTCCAAGCTGGTCTGGGAATGCGTCAAATCCATAATTCATCTAGCAGGTCTCAACAGAGTCACACACATAGATAGATGGCAGGGCACATTGTAATAGATGGGAACGAGTGTGCAGATAAGCTGGCAAACAAGGCATCAGCGTCTGAATTCATAGGACCTGAACCGTTCTGTGGAATAGCAAAGGCAACAGCTATGCAGGCTGTCACTTTCAGGTCCATCTAGGCAGACTGCATCTGACATCCTAACATTGAGCAGGTGTAGTATAAAGAAGGTAGTGGCCCTAATTACAGGACACGGCCATCTTAGGAAACATATGCTAAGGATGGGCATATTCACCGGAGATCCTAAATGCAGAAAGTGTGGTCTGCAGGAGGAAACTGCTGAACATCTGATTTTTGAGTGTGAGAGACTTGAACAGGTAAGTTACGAAATCTTTGGGAAACTGACCAAAGGCCAAACCATCACCCAGGAGAACATTGTCAAAAGGATCTCTAGGATCATCGAGCTTATAGATCTTGACAAGGATAACTAGGGATCTTCACATCCTTAAGGTGGGAGCGCAATAAGCCCATGAGGCTGAAGTGCATTAGGTATTTGGACCGCCCTCAGATGAATGAATGATGAATGAACGGGGCGTCAAAAAATCGTCAAGAGTAAGAAGCGTAGTCGTTTCGTTGTAGGTGTGTTTCAAGCGTTGTGCACTGAAGCCCTCAAGCTTAACGATTACGCACGTGAGTGGTTGCAAACATTCAATTCGAAGGGGAGGTTAAAATAAAGGGAATTTATGATTAACCTAGTTACACGAGAGAAAATGTTTTAGAGAAAGTGTATGTGGAAATTGGCAAAAGATAATTTCTGTATTTTTTAAATACAGTCATATCCTATATATATATATATATAAATCATATATTATAAATATTATAAAACTGTAGGCCTATTTGTTAAAATTTTGTATTATATTCGTTACCGTATTATATATTTAAAGAAAGATACAAATAGTATCTTTTAATATCTTTTTATTTCATATTATTAATAGATCAAATGATTTAGAAGTTATTATGTTATAGTGAAGAAATTGAAATTAATAATCGATTATGTTTGTATGTTGTACGAATGTTTCCGAAGTTAAATGAATAGGTATCTCTTATTTAAAATTGTATAAACAAATATATTGATAATAAAAGGTTGTATTTATATACAATTTCTAACCTTAAAGCAAATCTTATAACGTATTATAACATACATTAGTTTATAACTCATATTTAAAACAATCAATTTCACAAGAAATTTTCATGATTGATGTTGTAAACATAACCCTGAAAGTTGGAATGGAGCATACCGTCGATAGTCGATTTCTTGACGATAGCTTCACGACCCGTGTGCCGACGTAGAACGAGGGAAACGACAATCGTTATTTTCCTTTCCACGCTTGACGATTGTCAAACGCCTCTCTCGCGCGTAGCATAGACAACGACCCATATGTGCGAACTGCCTAATTCTCTTGTACTGCTTGCCGAGTCACTATGAACACGTCTAAAACCAAACTACTGTAGTACTGTACTTGTAATTCGCACACAGTGGTGTGATTCAGCATTTCTGTGATTTTATAATTGCGTAGAAGTTCAGAATACACAAATGTGGGGGCTAAAAGCAAAAACTGCTAAGTCCACTTTAGTAAATTTTACAGGTCAGCGAAAAGAAAGTTTGAGGTGGTGAGACCAAAGGTAGAAAGCTGAATTTTTTCTATAAATTCTAATATATTAATGATGAACATTCACAAAGTATTATGGCCTAGAACTCATTTTTTGGGTAGTTATAGCAGTTTTTAGTTGTGACTTTGCTGGTTTTGCTTTTAAGTTGTAGATTTTGCTACCTACATTTTATTTTATTGCTTTTGATTACAGTGTATGAATGTGTTTTAGACATTTAGATCTAACACTACTGTACTTATTTTTACACTATCCTCTTGAGACCCGAAAGCTAATTCTGTCCCCATATGAGGACATTTGGTTTTGACCATATATTAATGAAGATCCTTCTATTACTTCATTTAAACCCACTATACTTGTTTGAGGATACAGTGACTAGATAGAGACAGTGTGGCCACATGAAAGCGGCCGCCATGTTTTTCCTAAAAGTAATGTTATCTGCTATAAAGTATAATGTAATTTATTTTCAAAATATTTATAAAACCTTTGTTTTATTTCATAAAGGCCTCGTAAACAACTTTTTAAATGTTAAAAAGTAGTTAGAAAGCAGATAAGTTGTTTAAAATGAAATAACCTATAAAAAATTATGATTTAGCCTACTATCACATTTTTTACTAGCCTATGCCGATAGTTGAGTAGCCTACTGGACGTTAATTACAAACTAAAGCTATATGTAAACAAGTTGCACTATTATTTTCTTTGTTCAATTCTACGTTAAAAAAAACATTTTGCAGTTCAATTACATTATTTATGCGGTTTATTTGAATAAAAGTCAAGGTTTTGTATTATTTTCAATGAACAAAATTTTCAATAATTTGTAGCTATCTGAAAAAGTATTTTACTGGTCATAATGAAATTGTTTTAATTAAATTTAATTCTCAACTTATATAACAAATGCACCATAAATTTTAAACGACAATTTTGTTGCTTAAAATTCCCCAGAGTTAAAGTTTTGTGGCAAGTTAATTATGAAATTTGTTTTTACTGATTTTAGGTTTCAATTCAGTTTATAAAAGCAAAATCTTAAAAATGATTTTCTTAAAGCTAGATTTGAAATTTTTCCTAACTTAATGAATAAATTAAAATATCAAAAATTCAAAGTAAAACAAAACGAAAAATAAAACAACGAATAGGTCTAAATCAAAATGCAAATTATTATCCTGTTGTTAATTAGCCTTTTTTATCAATGAATAAATTTTACAAATTAAATATTTTCAAAGTTACACTTTCTTATTTTTACAATGCATTTATTTCCATCAGATTTTTTTAAAAATAAGCGAAGCAATTAAAACTTTCCTAACTACCTCATTTATTTCTATTTCAATTGAAAGCTACTAATAAAATTAATGTCTCTAACAACAATTTAACATCGAAATTACAATTCTTTGATTTTGAGGTTAGGCAATTCAAGATTTTCAAGTTTAAGTTATTGTTATTCAAAGCCGAAAAACAGGTTTCATTATTAATTTCCCTCATTATTTCAGTTAGGCCTACTTATTAATGTGATTCTTGCCTTAGATTGTACCTTCATCAAGACTAAAAGAAAGAAAAAATAACGATGACAATTTAATTTGAAAACTATAAACAAACGTAGGGCTAACACGGACGAAATTATATGTTTGGGCCAAAAACAGTTCTTAAAATTGCGTAATACTAATATTTAT
>JAGFPH010006319.1:69187-81113 GCA_018207615.1 Philaenus spumarius
ATTCTGTGATCAAGTTTTATTCTACCAAGTGCAATAGCGAAGTTGTCATGTCGGTAATAAGATAAATATAAGAATTAATCCAGAACTATTGATAAATGTAGGTCAAATTGGAAAAACATATGTAACACATTTACTATATCAGGAGTTTTAAAATAACTAGTGTTACACTTGTAAAAATTGTATCTTTCTTAAACTAGTGTTTGTGGGCACAATTATATCAATTTTATGATTGTTTTACATTCCTAAAACCTATTACTCTATACTTACATTATCTAATTATACTGATTTAACATATTCTTTAATTTACTCAAATCTATTTAATCAAGATTATTTGAAGAATTAACTATGTGTTCCTGTCATTTTATTTATATTTTAGGGCTTGACCCGGGCTCCTATGCATTTGCCCACTATGCGCCACCCTACTGGTGGCCCTGATAATGTAAATATGTACGAAGCAGTAAAGGGTGTATAATCTTTTAGGTTTATGATAATTGAAAACAATTGGTTTTGTTTACATTTAGTTGCTCATCATTATTTAACTTTGGTAATACAGTACCTAAAAAATAACAGAACAAAACTTTTTTGGGAAATGTTAGATTTATATGCTATTGGAGTAATGATAAATTGGACCATTCCTTTCCTCTTTATTTGTACAAACACATTGCTATAATACAAACTTGTGATTAATAATATATGCATATAACAATTCTACAGTTAAATAATGAGACAATAAAATTAATCACTATGGATTTGTTGCAAATATCAATTAGATCCCTAAACCAAATGGAATTATTGTTAGGAAAATTGTTACTTTTAAATTTTATAAAAGTAAAAATTTTCCTGACAATATTGACAAACTAAAATAATTAACTTTAAAACAGAAAATAGTAAAAACCCTGGAATTAGTCGAAGAGTGTGATTTGCCTTTAATTTTTGTGTGTTTTATGATAATAAATGATAAATTATTTATAAATAACTGATTTGCTTTATATGATTATTGAACTTTTTATCTAATTACTTTTATTCCTTCCCACTTTGTGGAGTAAATTTATAATAATTTAAATATAATTGATTAAGATTTGAATAATTTTGAAACTGTAGTTATATTAGAAATTGCCTGAAAACATAACATGAAAGAAGATAAGCCACTTCACTTATTTATAATATAGGATATAAGCATTAAATAATGCATATTTTAGAAAGAGTATTAGCTTGTTATTTCATATTTTGTGAAAATATATAGAAGCACAATCAGATAGGCAGATGAAAAACGGAGTAATTTAGGACCTTGGTTTATAGGGATTTTTTTACTTATTTTTACGCAAAGTAACTTATTTAACTTGAAGATTTTGAAAGTAGTTTGGAGACACTTTGTAGATTATTTGTCTAATACTTCGTAAATTTGATCGTTGATTAATTTTTGCGTTAATTTAAAGCAACTTTCCATTTTATTTTTTTATTACATAACCAGAAATATTCAATGATAAGCAATCAAGTAAGTAATCAAATGTGAAAAAGCAACTAAATCGTAAATTTTCCCGTTTTAACAGTTTTGTTGAGTAATGGGTGTTTTTTTCCATCGGAGGAAAAATGCTTCAATATCAGTAATTTATACTAGGGGATTCAATGTAGCTCAAAAACATTCATTGTTTGGAAATAAATCTGTCCTGCTTGTACTTGTTCAAAGTTCTCCAATTAATTGGTTTTGGTTGGAAATTATTTGTTTATTATTTAAACAATAAAAATACACATGTTTTAAACAAATAAATTTAAATCTTAGCGAATGATGAAAAAACATTTTCCAAAATTTATACATAGATGTTTCTAAGGTTGCTAAATCCGAATTTGATGTCAAATATTACAAATTAAAAATGGCATATACAATATGGCTGACGTTTAGAAAAATGATCTTTAAATGTGTAAAAAAAAAAACAAAGTTGATAGAAATTTCACTAGAAATTATTAGAAACTTATTGAGATGATTTAATAACAATAATTTTGATTAAAAAAATGGCTGATCCAATATGGCCGACTTTTATACAAGATAAATAAATATAAAGAATTTTAAGCAAGGGAAATTTTAAAAAAATCATAAATTATTTGAATGTAATTTAGGTCACCTGACAAAAATAATTGTATACCGAAATTTTAAAATAATGGATTCAATATAATCAACTTTTTATACTAGTATAATAATTACATTTATATAATTCAATACATTTTAAAAACAGCAATGAAAGGAAATTAAGATCTGCTGTCTTACTTTAAATTAATTTTATACCTTGTTGAAGTTAGGAATACAATTGGAAAACTGTCATACTCTCAAAATATTAAAATTTTGAGATTGTTTATCGTTAAAAAATTTTTTTAAATATTTTTCAAAATAAAACAGGTTTTTACATAACTTGAAGAATAAATCGTGAGAGTTTCAAATTTGTATCAGCAAAATTAAAGCAGTGGGAGGATTTTGACTAGTTTCATTCAATAAATTTTAGAAGCTAAAATTTCTATACATATTGTACTTATTCAATATGTATATTGAAAAAATACCGAGCGGTATTTTTTCCAGCTAATAAACAAATAATTCTACAGCCCACATTTTTTATTTTAGAGAAATCTTTGTACAGGGTTTTACACATGAAATTTTCTGAACTTTGTTTGAAAATGAACTTAGTTTGGTTAGTTTTTTTTTTAACTTGATTTGAGGTTGACGCTTCACCAGTTTCTCGTGCAGATCGCGCCCGTGTGGTCCATCGCCTTGATTTTCCCCCACTTTTTGTGCCACGTAATTGCTTACCGTAAAAGTCTCGTCATTTGCTTCTACGCTTACGGGTAACAAAACTTCGTCTTCTAATGTCAGGTCCATTTCTGTTATTTCTAGTTGGTCCTCTAAATCGTTAGTATATATTAACATTGGTTTGTATAGAATTTCTAATTCGGGCCATCTTCCTCTGAACCTACTGCATTCTCACGTGAGTCTCTTATAGCGTTACCAATGATCTTGCTGTCACTATGAGGTTATCTTGTCTAGCCTTATTTATAACCACAGCTGGTGCTCTACACGGCTTTAATCTATTTACGTTTATTTTGTACGGCTGTCCTTTCTTATAACTTATTTCATACACTAGGTTGTCAATTTTATTTATTACTTTGTACGGTCCTTCAAACGGTTTGGCAAACTTCGAACCTGCTTTTTGCTTGATGGTGGGGTTGTACACATAAACTAAATCCCCGACCTCATAACTTACGAGTTTACTATTTTTATCATAATAGACTTATTTCTAGCCCGTGCTTTCTTTGTTAATCCCATGGCAACTTTATACGTCTTGCATTTTTCATGAAGGTCTTTGACAGGATTATTTTCGTCTGTCTAAATTTGGTTCTAGATGAGAATAAAAACGTAATCTCTGTTTTCTTCCGTATAACAAGTAATGAGGACTCGCTCCAACGGCTGGAGTTTCTACTGATCTGTATGCCATTAAAATGTATGGTATATACGTATCAAAGTCGTTTGCACGAATATTTACAAAATGTTATGTCATATCGGCTATCGTTCTGTGGAGCCTCTCAAAAGACCGTACCCTTTTGGATTGTACGGGGTTGTGTTTATTTTATTAATTTTCAGCAAAAAACATGTTTCCCGGAAAAGTTAAGATAGAAAGTTTCACCCTCTATCGGTCAGCAATTTGTTTGGTGTGCCATGCCTGGCAATAATGTTAGTTACAAAATGTTTCGCGACCGTCTCTGCATTTTGGTCTGCTATCAGTATGGCTTCGCAATAACAAGTTAGATAATCGATAAAAGTTAACAAATATTTATTTTTTGATTCAGTTACGGGTAAAGGTCCTACGATATCACATGATAATAGTTAGAAAGGTTCACTTACTTCCGTAAATTCTCCCAGCGGAGCTCTGTTCCGTTTTCCCATTTTCCTACTGTTGCAGGAGTGGCATTCCACTACAAACTTTTCTATATCCTTATTCATAGTCGGCCAAAAATATCTGGATTTTATTAAATTTTGAGTTTGTTTTATGCCTTGATGTGTTCAAAAAGGGGTGTTATGGTGATTTTCTAATACTTTAGGTACCGTACCATACTCGTAGGTACTAACAATTTATAATGGTTTTCCGAATTTCTAACATATAACAATCCGTCACTATCTATAATATACTTAGTTTCATCCTCACCTGTTTCTATTTCATTTCTAACCGATTGACACCATGGGTCTCGGTCTTGGTCATGCAATATATGTTCCCGCGTCCATATAGGAGTAATCTCTATTTTTCTCACGGGTTCACTCGGTCGTTCGTGAACGTGACGCGAAAGTCCGTCCGCGTTTGTATGCAATTTGCCTTACTTATGGATTATGTCCATTTCAAATTCAGACAATTTCACACTCCAACGAAATTGAACTTTCTTCCGTATAGATATGGTCGCAAGTACTTTGTACCTAATACTAGAGCCAAAAGCTCTTTCTCAGTTGTCGTGTAGCCTACTTCGGCTTTGTTTAGGGTGCGGCTAGCGAATGATTCTCATGTGTCTGTGACAAAATAACGCCTAGCGCAAAATTCGGAGCATCCGTGCTTAAAATGAAAGGTTTAGTAAAGTCTGGATATGCTAAGACGGGTTCCCTACACAAAACATCCTTAAGCTGTTGAAACGCTGCTTGCTCTCTCTCTCTGTCCAGTGAAAGGTAACATTTTTCTTTGTTAATTCGATCATAAGGCTTTGCGATGTTCGCGTATGACGGAATGAAATGCCTATAGTATGACGTTAGCCCAACAAAAGCTCTTAGTCCCTAACACATTTTGGTGTTGGAAATTCTGTTACGGCTTGTACTTTCTTTGAAATCATGTTCTGTCCAAAGTAAATTTTTGAATAATATTTTGCAAACTTAATTTGCTTGTAAAAAATTGTCTTACCACTTTTGGTGGAGAAGATTGTAATATGTACCTAAATAATATTTTTTTTAAGTTCTCCTTGGACAAATTTTTTTCATAAGCAAAATCTAGATTTAATCCCCTATACGTATTAAAATTCCATTTGTAGCTGCAAAGTCCATTTTTTTACGAAATTGAGTTATTGGTACCACTGTGTGCTGTATTGTGCCTAGTTTTAGAATATCAAACTCTTAGGAGCAAAAACAGCTCTGAAGTATTTTATTTTAATATTTGAAAAGTGGCCTTAAAAGCAAAGTCTGCAAAATCCAAGTTCAATTTTTGACATCTGAGAAGCAAAACCAGCAAAATCCAATTCCACCAATCAGAGTCCTTGATTTAGTCATGTGATCACTTTGAGTAATGGCCGCATTTGTTATTGTGTTTGCTGTCAGTGAGGATTCTGTGAAAAACTATAGTTGATTAGTTTATTAAATAATTATTAGTTTAAATAGCTTTTTAAAAGTAAAAGTGTAATGGAACCTGACAAAGAAAATGTTATTTCACCTGTGTCACCTAGTAAAGCTCGGAAAAGGCCGCGTCGTCCCGAAAAGTGGAAAAGAAATGTCGCTAAGAAATTGAGGTTAGTTTACTATAAATCCTATGAGTAGGCCTTGTTTTCTTAGTTTCTGATATTGTAATCCTAGATGAAGCACTGAAATGTTAGCGTTGCCGTACTTTCTAGATGGTTTTCGTACGGTAACGTTTCATTTTCTTTATTACAGATATGAAGCACACGATCTGCCGAACTACCCTTCGTATGGTCACCATACCAAAAGTTATCGATGTAGCGTACTGACAATGAAGCAATGCTTAGATTTTCATACCAATTTTTATAAAAACAAAGATAGACAATCACAAAACAATTTTATTTTGCAGTACACCCAATCAAAGCCAGTACAAAGGAGAAGGCCTAAAAATAATGAGAAGAATCCAAAAGCTTTTAGTAAAAAATTTTTTGTTAGAAAAAATGACTTGATACCTGTATGCCAAAAGGCGTTCCTACAAATTCTTCAAATAAAAAGATCACGTGTTGAGTTTGTTACAAAAATCTTTCTAAAAAGTGGGTTTATACCCAAAGAAACCAGAGGAGGAGGTCATGTTTCAACAAAATACAATGAGAAGAAAAAGGCAATCTTCGAGTTTATTTCTTCTTTGACTTGTAGTGACGTGCATTATTGCCGTTCAAAAAGCAGATGTAAATATTTACCTGCTGAGCTTAACATAGCAAAACTGCATAAAATGTACAATGGAAAAGTTGAAGAAAATTTGAAAGTGAAAGAATGTTACTTCAGGTATGTTTTCACCCGGAATTTTAACATCGGTTTTGGCAGCCCACGTTTGGACATGTGTTCAACTTGCATCGAACTGAAGGAAAGGATGAAACTTGAACAAGATGCTCAGAAAAAACAAGAACTTCTGGTTCAAAGAACAATACACAAGAAGAGAGCAAAAGCATTTTATGATATTTTTAAAGAAGACCCCGAAGTAATGAACATATCATTTGTCTGCCAGAAAAATTTGCCCCTACCAAAAGTCCCTGATCAGGAAGCCTATTATAGACGGCAGATTTATCTCTATAATCTCACGGCTGTAAAAGGTACTTCCAACGATAAGCTAACAAAAGAAAACTGTACCAGCTATTTATGGACAGAAGATCAGCACAAGAAAGGATCAAGTGAAATCTCGTCATGCATCTTTCACTTATTAAACAACACTGATTTCAGCGGTAAAAAAAAATTGCGGCTCTTTGCGGACGGATGTGGGGGGCAGAATAAAAATCAAATCCTCCTCGCTATGTGCTCAAAATGGCTTTTGGATACCCCATCAACTATTAACAGTATTGAAATCATTTTTCCAATTCGTGACCATTCATTCATGCCACCAGATAGGGTGTTTGGCCACTGTGAAAAAAAATTAAAACTGCAGCAAATAGAAAACCCGGACAAATATGTGGATATTATATCTAGTTTTTCCACTGTAGTGAATGTGGGTACCGATTGTCACGTCCATGACTGGCGAGAAGAGGCATACAAAGTTTTTAAGCCTGTAAATAACTGGCATTTCAAGTTTGCACCAACAAAAAAGTTTTTCCTCAAGAGATCAGTTAAAAATAAAAGCCAGGTCGTGAAGGGGGAACACTTTTACTATCATGAGACGGGCAAGTACAGATTTCTGACGAAATCTAATTTAACCATAGCTGACATTAAGCCTAAGTTGATTTCTCCTGGAAAGGTTGGCTTGGTGAAAAGAGTAAAACTAACGGATGTTCAAAGACTACTTGAAATTCACTACGGCCCCAATTGGATTCAAAACGCGAGTTTGAACTATTACAAAAACCTGCTCGAAAAGTATGGTGACCAGGAAGGCGCTGAGTATGAAGTAGAACCTGAGTGCGAAGAGACCGGAGACTATTGTTTAGAAAAAGCCAAGTTAACTTATAACTTTTATAACTTCATTCGCTTTTCCAATAACTTTAAACACTTCTGTTTTTTTATTTCTAATAAAAAAGTTACTTTTAGATCCTTGTGTAAATTATTATTTACCTTAAAACTAAGTAATATTATGGTTAAGGCAATGCTAACATTATAGTTAACAGTGCTGAATTTTAATATAACCACCTGAGACCCAGAAATTTTGTGTCTTCATTTTTAAAAATAATGATATTTTTTAACAACCTATATAGTTGCTGTACTAGAAAAGGTAAAAGTTTTAAAATGTATTATTATAGGTAGCAATCAAATTTTATTACTGTCCTCTTTTGAGGGCATTGGGTTCATGAAGGGCCATTTTATTCTCAACATTGTAATCAGCTATTTTAATGAATTAATTTACTTAAAAGTTAAATAAATATAATTACAATACGGTCACAATGAAAATAAGACTACATGAATATAAATAAGTTAGTATGTATAATTTGGAGAAAGTAAGCTGCATAAAATATAATGAACTTCACTGTTTATTTTTATACATTATTTTCCAGCCAATTATTATTATTGTAAAAATTTGTCTAGCCAACAACATGTAATAGTTCACAGTTTTATTGATTTGAATGAAATAATAGTAAACAGTTATTTGTTTTGTACAAACTCTCCAAACAAAGGAAAACACCACATTTCACACATTGTATTGTTGCTGATTATCAGTACCATTTATTAAAATATTTTCATTTTCTTCGTCAAGTTCGTCTTCAAATTCAGATAAATTGCTACTTTCAATCAAATCATAAATTTGACTAGCACTTAAAACATTCATTTTGATTAATAACTTAAAATAAATATGATTTTTATCAAAAGCCTACCAAAATTAATGACCTCATAGTTTGCCAACAAACACTACACAGAGTTGGGGCATAGTCCCAGAGTCCTCGTTTGGGGATCCTTGTTAAAGAAAGATTATGAAATCAAAAATACTGAAAATCACAGTTTAAACAGTAGTAAAGTAACAACAAAACATACAAAAATTATTGTTTTTACTCATTTAAATATTATAAACACATATGATAAAGTCTCAAAAAGAAATCTAAGCATACACCATTTAGACAAGACTTCCATCAAAAATCAGCTGACCTAAGTAAATATGTTGTAAACAGTTATTGAATCTCTCACCAGAATGCATCTGCAACTGTCCTCAAATACAGTGACTAGATAGAGACAGTGTGGCCACATGAAAGCGGCCGCCATGTTTTTCCTAAAAGTAATGTTATCTGCCATAAAGTATAATGTAATTTATTTTCAAAATATTTATAAAACCTTTTGTTTTATTTCATAAAGGCCTCGTAAACAACTTTTTAAATGTTAAAAAGTAGTTAGAAAGCAGATAAGTTGTTTAAAATGAAATAACCTATAAAAAATAATGATTTAGCCTACTATCACATTTTTTACTAGCCTATGCCGATAGTTGAGTAGCCTACTGACGTTAATTACAAACTAATAAAGCTATATCAAAACAAGTTGCACTATTATTTTCTTTGTTCAATTCTACGTTAAAAAAAAACATTTTGAAGTTCAATTACATTATTTATGCGGTTTATTTGAATAAAAG
Source organism: Philaenus spumarius (assembly GCA_018207615.1). NCBI lineage: Eukaryota > Metazoa > Arthropoda > Insecta > Hemiptera > Aphrophoridae > Philaenus > Philaenus spumarius. The sequence continues at coordinate 78,169 of JAGFPH010006319.1, forward strand.
TCAAGGTTTTGTATTATTTTCAAGGAACCAAATTTTCAATAATTTGTATCTATCTGAAAAAGTATTTGACTGGTCATAATGACATTTTTTAAATTCAATTTAATTCTCAACTTATATAACAAATGCACCATAAATTTTAAACAACAATTTTGGTGCTTAAAATTCCTCAGAGTTAAAGTTTTGTGACAAGTTAATTATGAAATTTGTATTTACTGATTTTAGGTTTCAATTCAGTTTGAAAAGCAAAATCTTAAAAATGATTTTCTTAAAGCTAAATTTGCAATTTTTCCTAACTTAATGAATAAATTAAAATATCAAAAATTCAAAATATAACAAAACGAAAAATAAAACAACGAATAGGCCTAAATCAAAATGCAAAATTATTATCCTGTTGTTAATTAGCCTTTTTTATCAATGAATAAATTTTACAAATTAAATATTTTCAAAGTTAGGCCTACACTTTCTGATTTTTACAATGCATTCATTTCCATCAGATTTTTTTAAAAATAAGCGAAGCAATTAAAACTTTCCTAACTAACTCATTTATTTCTATTTCAATTGAAAGCTAATAATAAAATTAATGTCTCTAACAACAATTTTATTTAACATCGAAATTACAATTCTTTGATTTTGAGGTTAGGCAATTCAAGATTTTCAAGTAAGTTATTCAAGGCCGAAAACAGGTTTCATTACTAATTTCCCTCATTATTTCAGTTAGGCCTACTTATTAATGTGGTTCTCGTCTTAGATTGTACAGAAAAAATAACGATGCCAATTTAATTTGAAAACTATAAACAAACGTAGGGCTAACACGGACGAAATTATAGGTTTGGGCCAAAAACAGTTCTTAAAATTGCGTAATACTAATATTTATTGCATTTATCTTTTCTATTGATAAAAAGGATTAGCCTATGTTATGAACTTTTTAAAATGTTGTAAATAAAAGACTTTTGGTATGTACTTACTTCTGAAATATGCGCGCTGAAACGATTCCGTAGAGTGGCGGGAGTAGCCTAATCTGATGTCATTTCCTTATTAATTTGGTGCAATATCACATACTTCAACACAAATCGCTTTAAAATAACTATTACGTTTATTTTAAAGTAAAAACTAACAAATATCTGTAAAAAATTCGGTAAAATAGCTTTTACAATATGCGAACGTGAATGAATGTAATGTAAACAGATACGAATTTAGGAAAAACATGGCTGCCGACATCTTGACCAATAGGAAACAAGACCACACTTGGCCACACTGTCTCTATCTAGTCACTGTATCCTCAAATATTTATAATAATATATTTCTTTAAACCAAATGCCCACACGTTGTGGAGCCAAATTTATAATATTTCTTATTAAATACTTGCCCCAAAGTTGGGAGTAAAAGTTATAATATTACTAATTACTAATACTATAGCCTATAGGTAATATAATTGAAACCTACTAAGTTCAGCTTCAATTATATTAGCTTTGAAATAAGTACAAATTTGATTTAACAAAATTTTAGTTTAATATAATTAAAATTATTCATCTAGAAATACATAAGGTTTATAATTTTGGTTTGGTACAAGAAAGAAAGAAAGAATTGAATTTATTTTATTTATAATGAGGAATATCTATTTTAAACAAAAATGTCTATTTCCAGTTTGGCTTAGCTCAGTAGGCTATAATAATTTAAAATTCGTAGAAGAAAGTATGTTTCATCACCATAATACATAATTAAATTAAATTTAATTTTAATTCAAATTGATCTCGGGCTAGGGGTACTCGTGCTGCTGTAATTATCCCATTAAACATACACGCAATTATGAATTTAAACATGAAGTTAACAATTATGAAATGGCGTCATAAGGAATTGGATTAGAAGAAAGGTAAAGATTTTTATTTAACTAATTTCCTTTAAGTTTTAAACTTAATCACTGTTCTTTTAATACTTATCAGTTTTTTTGGTTGAACACATGAGTAAATATCGGGTTATTTTACGTTCTGATTACACTTTTATAAAACAATTAACGGCGACACTTCTTCATTTCATTACATACGTCCACCCACGCTTAGTTCTCAACTTGCACTGATTATGGCTTCACTTTCAAACGATGTAGCCGGATTTCTTCACTTCCGTATATCTCTGAGATCGGAAATAAGCATCTCTCCTTTTGATTTGCTGGTTGCGTTCTCGTAATGCTACGTCATAGGCTTCTTTCGTCGTTACCATGGTTACGGAGTATTACGTCACTGCTATTTTCCTAACATGGCGTGTTTTTCTCTTTTGAAATTAGTTTTCGACGGATTTTATACCTAAAGTATTTCTTTGTTGGTTAAAACAATTGTAGAATTAATTTGTTCTTGCGTTTAAAGCATAAAATTTATTTACTTGTAATAATTTTAATTTACCCGATTAAATAATAACTTCCTTTTTTGAATTTAGTGTATGTTGTACTACTTGTGTCATATGTTAAACTAATTATGGTGAATATTTTAGTAATAATAATAATCTACGGTATATAATTAACTAATAATTGTTTCATAAATATTTTCTTAAATATAGAATACGTTTCATACATTGGATTATCGTGTTTTTGTTTATAGTTCAAATTACATGGTACATTATTTGTTTTAGCTTGACTCGCGTTTACAATGGTTTGGTCGCCTACTAAACATGGCTGACATAACTTAACTACATACGTTTTTTAACCATCTTGTGTTCTTGTATAATGATTTTGACAAATTTTACATAAATAATAGATATAATGTTTCTAATTTAGTTTCTTACTTTCATTTCTTCATGGGGTTTGGTACTGGTGTTTGTTTATATTTACATAGGGTTCTCTAGGCTATAATACTATAGGTCTACTGTTAGAAGGGGATGCTTTTGTATTACTTAGATTTGAGACCTTACACATTCATTCACGTTCACATATTGTAAAAGCGATTTTACCGATTTTT